>PNEQ01126568.1:0-63800 GCA_003012365.1 Medauroidea extradentata
GCGACAAGTTATTTGCAAAACTCTATAAATTGTAGTAACCGAGAATGTCCGAAACGCCTATCAATAACAATGCAGACGATGGGTCAACCTACTACTAGCGCTCGTAGTTCGCAAGCCGCCGCGAGCTTCACTAAGCGCACGCGGCCAAGCATTGCGAAAGATAGGCAGTTGCCAGACCTAACTATATGACCATGGTCCACACATTCCCTTTCTGCGAAAGGCAATGGCGAACGAACGCAGTTCTTTTCCTCGTCTAATCGTGCATCAGGTGTTCCCCTTGAGCTCAAAAACAGTACCCGTGCTGAAAACTCAACTTCACCGCCATTGTCTCCGTCTTCGTCGCCAAAGTCTTCATCTTCGTCGTCTTCGTCGTCACCTTCATCGTTCTCTTCGTCGTCGTCGTTGTTTCGAGTCTTCTTCATTGTCGCCGTAGTCATCGTCTTAGTTATCGTCACCGTCGGACAGAAAAGGGAAAGCAGTCAGTTACAGGCAATTTATGTCACATTGCTTTAGATTTAAATCTGCTGAAAAATGGGAACATTCTATTCAGTGTGCGTAATTAATTTCTCCAAGTAACTTAAATCTTTGTTCTTTCAAATATCGCACACACTCACAAACAAATAATATTAAAGTAAACTCATTAAGATTACACGATTTGTGAGTAGGTACACGCGTTTTCATTTATTTATATGTATTCAACTGATTGTTTTCTTCTGTTGAAGATTGCACTTATCAATGAATTTTTTTTAAATATGTCTTTACTGTTACGGTAGTGATATTGTTGCCATTTACTAGTTACGTATTGCTGGTAACAAAATAATATACCAGTGCAGACTCGCAAGTTGTTAAATATTTATGAAATTACTTTTATATGTTATGTGCGTATCGATATAAGGAATAAAGTAAGATTTACGAATGATAACTCTACATACATGTTATATTTCAAGTCGGCCAACGTATAATTTCAGTTCCATATCCTCTCTAGTTAAATACGCTACTAATGCAATAGTCAACAAACTTAAAATTATAGTTAATGACTACTGAAATTAAGACAGATTATCATATCGTGATTTTACTTTCTCCTAAAATATAGTTAGATATACACATATAGGCAAGCTTAAAACGTACGATTTACAGAATAACTATAACGTACTCAATAATATAATGAGGTGTTGTTTGATAAGGATAATATTTCCTTAAATCCCTGAAAGTTATGTACGTTTTTCTACTGGATTTAGTTAACTATTTATTTAGGCAGACGATCCAAAGAGAAAGTATAACATTTACACTGAGCTACATTGAAATCCCGTCGATGTGATTATTAAAAAAAGTACTGGCGACTGGTACGCTACAGATATTACACTTGGGCAAATACACGGAAGAACAGCTCTAAAAGAGAAAACTGGCTGATTTATGAATCAAAGCAAGGTTAATACTAATATAGGTTAGAAATCTCAATGTTATTAATTTGGGAACGGAAGATTTATGCCGCTTGTAAAACCAGTGACGGTGTAGTGTAACCATTTACAGAACTTACGTTAATAGAAAAAATATACGTAATTGATAATTTAAAAGCCAACATTTGGTTTTTTCTTCAATATTAACTTAAATGACATCTCTCTTTGCCTAGCCTAGTCAAAATTAATTTTAATACTATTGCTGATTTTATTAGACCCTTAGTGATAGCAATGCAACAAGTGGCAAAACTTTTCCTCGTGTGAAACTCTCTTATAAGAAATAACACTTTGTTTCTAACCTGTAGTAGAGTTAACCCTAATCAAAACACATCCAAAACAGTTGAAACATGTAGACAGGGACGAATCTTGGCTTTTCTTCGCCCGGGGTAAGAATTGTGATTTGCTCCCCACCCCCTTCCTTTCCCGCCCTCTTTTTCCACCAGTCCAATAAACTGAACAGTAATAAACGTATCTTACATACGTTGTTTTGCGCTCGAGTGAATAACAGTATAACATTTTAGTAGAAAATCATAAAACCAGTTCCAACAAGCTACCATTAGCAGTGTATTAAGTGTGTATCGTATTTAAAACATTATATGGTGTTCAAGGTTGATAAAAACACAAGGGTATACAAATCTAGTAAAAGTATACATTTTGGTAGATATTGTATCTTTTTTTGCACTTATTTACATGCCATTACCAAGTTAAAATTTTCGGCACCACCAGCGCCTCTTCTAAACCGGCAACCGGGGCAGTCTTCCCCCGCCCCCCTAGATCTGCCCCTGTATAAAGATGGTTTCCGTTTAGGGCATAGACAAGTAATAAGACGGGAGACTTTTGCTTTCGAAATTTTAAGTCTAAAGGGATGAAAAGACGAGTAATATGTATTCGATCAAATATCTGTGTGTATCGAACTCTTCTAGGCATATTGTTGATTTTCGGTTCAAAATTATGACTACGCAAATACCTGAAAACTAATTTACGAATTATTTCCAAATTCTACCGACAAAGAGGGAAACGAGGAGAAAATTGTTTGTCTGTGAACCGTCTGCATAGCATCAACCAAGTGACTCTCGTCGTGGTATATACTTACATTGGATACATATATAAGTGAATTTAAAGGTAAGATTAAAATATTTTTCAAAAATATGTCCTTGCGAAAAGTCCTCTTCGGCGGCGCTGCGCATGGACGCATTTGTTTGCGTGTCACAAGAATTTTTTACGCGAAACGGTTTAAGTTATTCATATTACGTTTAGCTACGAAAAGAAGATATACTAAAAATTTTGCTTCTATTAATTTAAAAATTCAAAACGATTGTTAGAAATAAGATTTTCAGACCCCTCAAAATTGCTAAAGACGGCTTTTTCTGACTGCCATAAGTCTGAAAATACTACTTGAATTAAGAAAGTGCAAAACTAGAAGCATGCGTTGACCTTAACTTCATACTACCGTGAACCGAAATTTTAAGATCACCGCATTAAGCCCCACAGGATAAAGACTACAAGGAAAGCCTTGCATGCCAGTTTGCGCGCTGTGAATAGAGGCGATATGCTTCTCGTCGAGCGTAGTACTCTGGCATTTATCTACTTCCTTTCGTCAAACCCAAGGAGGTGAAAAAAAAAAGTTAAATGCTTTTTTATTACTGCTCCACATCTATGATACCTATCGAGATATCGGAGTACTCTGTTTTCGATTGATGCTTGCATAAATACGTAAACAGATGTGCAAGTTTTCTTTTCTGGATACAATGACGTAACTACCACGCGGAAAACGTAGTTTGTAAACAATATGCAGATGACAAAAAACAAATACGACCAGGGAGTAGTGAACTATGTGAAGCCAGATATTGAAATGTGGTGCAGTACTTTGTGTTCACGGGTCACTGTATTGTTATCGAATTTTAATATTTCAAGAATAATGCAAACTGCCAACTATGTACCAAGAAATTACGTGACATCACGGAGCAAATCTACCAGAAGCGACAATGGAAGCTTTATCATTGCATTTATCGTACCAACCCTTGGGGTGCAATATGAAGTAAACGAAGAAACAATAAGTGTGATAAATTAGCTTATATAACCGTTTGTATTGCCAGATATACCGTAACTTGTTTGAATTTTAATAGAATGATTAGAAATGGTAAATGTGACGTTTCTTTCGTTTCAATTTCCTCATACCTTTTCAAATTAAGCCTACTGTAACTTCGGTATATCATAACATCCGAGTTAATCAGACAGCTTTGAAGTCCTGAAAACCCAAAAGGGAAACGAATTTGCTGAAAAACGACGCTTCTGTTACACTTACGTATTCTGGGATGGTATTCTGCATAGCCACAGACTGACAGATAGTCAAAATAAAATTATTTGCATTTTACAGATATGCAATGGTAAAATAATTAAAAGTAAAACTATTAAGTCAAATAAATATGGTATTAAAAGGGTGCCATAGACATACATACATACATACATACATACATACATATATATATATATATATATATATATATATATATATATATACATATACATACATATATATATACATACATATACATACATACATATATATATATATATATATATATATATATATATACATATACATACATATATACATACATACACACATACATACATACGCATGATGTTTGGCTATTAAAGGTACACACAAAAGGAGCGAGTAAAGTAATAATCAAATAATCACAGTAAATAAATAAACACAGGTTTGGAAACCGATAGTTTCCCCGATAAGATGTAGGTTCATGCATAAATGCAAATCGTGCCAATGTTATAACATGGTCAATGCATTGGATTTTTTGTGTGGTGATATTTAAGAGGGTTCAGCTCTGTTGATAGTATTTATGTACTCCAGAAATGCTTTTGGATGATTGTCAACGCGTTTGGAATTTTCCTGGTATTTCTTCTGTTCAGGCATCGGTGAGAAGACATACTGAAACCTGCCATCACATGAACGCTGGCAATGAGGAAAAATTGCTATAATATGTTCGTCTTCAAGTATATATATATGAAGTTTGGATCCTCTGGGACTAATTTATAATGTGTTCATGTAGTTGTAATGCGTTGTATCTTGGAAAACATTGGTTTCAGTACCTATGCTTAGGAGGATTATGAGTTGCTTCATTGTCCTCTACCGACTTCTTTAGTTTGTACAATAGTCAAACATTCTATATGTGTGTAGGCCTAAATGTATTATGAAATAAGTCACTATCATACGAAAACGATGGAATTTGAAGGGCGGGGGAAATGGGCTGGCACATGAGAACGCCTGCGAGCCAACGGCAGTGTCCACCATGTAACCCACGTGCTTTAAATCGGGGTCTCGCACAGTCAGGATTTGAACCCGTATAGCCTTGGCCAGAGGTGGGCGCTCTACCTACTGCGCAAACTACGGTCACAACTTAAGAGCAGGTAACTATTAACAGAGAACTTTGTGCTGCGTATATTATCGTTGCTTTGTTTACGTTTAAAAGGTTGCCATGTAGAACAATTGTTATTCACTGCTGAAATCTGTTACAAAATGATGAAAGCTGGTTAGGTTTAATGCCAAGCTGTAGAATGGAGAGGGTAATATGAGATGCTAATCATGAGAGTAAATTGAACGGTTATTGATCCCTCAGGCGTGTAACACCATTAGCACAAATAGCGCCTGGAGCGGTAATACAATCACGTCGACGCAAGGTGATTACGTAAGCATCGTATCGTAACTGTCGAAACACGAACAGGTTAGCATTTAGAATAAAGCAAGCGTAATAACATATTCAACATATGTCAGTTTATGGTGGATTACGCGATACGAATAAAATATATGAAATTACAAATTATCTCTGTAAATTTGCGAAATTTGTTGATTCCGTTAAATTAATATTAATAAATATATCATTATTGAAACAACACGTTGCTGTTCAATTAATACACGACAGAAGTTCTAACATGTTTGATATAAAGTTTGGATTAATGGTTCATTTAGATAGCTAAAGTAATCAATACATGTTAAAATGACCGCCAGTGTGAATATATGAACAACAACACCATATGAAAAAAATATAGGCATTTAAGTACTTGACTTAATACTAAATGTAGCCTATACAGACTTTGACGAAATTGTGAAAAATGTTTGTAAGAAATTTTTTATGATAAAAAACATCTATAAATGCCTTTCACATTTCTTTAATGAACATGGCATGAACGAAAAAAAATTCAAGTTACCTTCTTACGTGTCCAAATTTCAATAAATTCTGAAATGTGGTTATACAGGCATCTTGTTTAATAAAAATATTCAATGGACCATCGTTTCGAAAATACGAAAACGGCACGAACAAAAATTGAAAGTACTAAGTTCTGAATGTTTACCGATTTTAATGAAATGATGAAAACTAGCAGCACAGAAATCTCATCTTATCAGAAATTGTTTAATTGGCCACCAGCATACGAATAAGTGTCATGAACGAAATACATAAAATTCATGACACACTACTAAGAACTACATGTGTATCGAGTTTGGTGAGTTCGTGAAAAATTGTTTTTCAGATATCTTGCACGATAAAAAGTGTTTAAAATAGACGTAATTATGATACAACGAAACGCCATGAATTATGCGTATACGTCGAGTTCCTTTGTTATGTAGACTACTTAAGTCTATAGTGATCTGAGTTTTATGAATTTCTGAAAAATGATATCTTACGTCATTATGGAAATAATAAATAGCGTAAATAAAATAAATAAAATAAAATAGAGCTTACAATTATGTACATTATAAATATATAACATAAATATATATAAATGTTATACATAAATGTTATATATATATATATATATATATATATATATATATATATATATATATATATAAAGGTTGTCCATAAACAAGCGCCTGATAAGCACACCACTTGAATCCTGGGCTAAAAAAGAGACGAAAACATTATTGGCAAAATGTTTTACGACTTTTTATGTGCGCAATGTGACACACTGCACGCAGATAATCCCCTCTTGCTCTCCATGGTCAGGTATTATTTCATGTACGTGAAGTCGTAGAATCATGTTCGGAATGCTAGGGATTTTAACCCGGGACTAATGAACCAATATTACGCAGTTTAGGACAGTTGTAGTAAGATAAGTAAGACATTTGTGGAGCGCAGAGGGGAGTATGTACATTGCTATGTTGCCACATTGTGAAAATAAAATGTCGTCATACAACATTTTGCCACTGACATTTTCGGCTCTATTTTAGCCCAAGATTCGCGTGGTGTGCTTATTAGGCGTTTGTTTATGGACATTCTGTGTATATATATATAATATCAACATATATTATGTTATATACACGATGTTCCGGGAGTAGACGTCAATAAAGAGGCGAGTGATAGAGGTCCAAGACCTACCAAATAAACCAAACGTGTGTAGTCCGATTCGGAGTTTAAAATTGTTAAAGAAAATTTGGCTGTACTACACTCATTTACTGATAGTGGGAAAAGTAGTGGTCCATGTGGAACGAAATTTGTACTCACCAAAGGTGATTAGTGTCGTCACATTTGAAAACACATTTAATGTCACTGAGAGTACAACATAGTGGGATAAAAAAATCACTTTCACAAAAGTTGTGTTTAGTTCTGAAAGATGCCCTTAGTATGCACAAGTTAAATAAATATCAATGGATCACATAAATGATCACCCGAAATTGGAAAAACTGCCCCATAGTATCGCCAATTAATTAGTAAAAACCAGTACATTAAGTTAACAAACGTCAATGCAGTAAATGTGAAAACATTACGTAATACAGAAGATTCACACAATGCAAAATGAGCTATTCTATTGAAATTAGTGTTCGAGTAAATAATCAAATGTATATTTATTGAAATAAAAATATTACACAATATTTGAAATTATTAAAATGTATTTCGAATGTAATGTGTTTAATTTTTTCGGATAAAATGAAATATTAATAAAATTGGCAATATTCAGTTATTTCATTAAACAAAATTGATATTATCGAAATGGAAAGTTAAGATAAACTAATTATATCACCAGACACCCTTACGTAGTTGTGCTTCATATTCGTAGCGGCCGCGGTTATATAGAGGCTAGTGCGCTCGCCTCCCATAATAGTGAAATGGGTGTAATTCCTGAATAGATTCGCAGGCAGATATTCTGCATTTTATTAACAATACCACAGCTTTACATACAGACTATTTGTTAATATGCGGTATATCTAGTGTGTACAGTTATGTACAATCACCAACATGTCTTGCAGCAGATCATATGACACCCTAAAAAACCCGTCTTTTCTAGTCAAGAAACAATGCAAGGTCTTGATCCGAAGGAAACGAAAGGAATGTAATGGAACGATTTGTGTAGCTCTTGACAGCGATGTCTTGTAAGCCTATGTAGGAGCGCAGTTGGTAAAGCGTCGGTATGCAGTGCGACGGGACCCGGTTCGCATCTGAGCCCGGGCATGTTTGTTGTGTTGTCCTTCACCTCATGTCACCCCCATCGGCTCTTAATATCTCGTTGTTAAAAGACCGTAATACACTTACATTCACATCCCCCCAAAATTATGGTAAATAATGTGGACATGGAGTGGTACTGGAACGGAAAACAGGCGTACATGAAAGGACACCCTCCAGCCCATCTTCATGTATAAGCCACAATTTCCACATGAAGAAGATCTGCCTGTGAGGCTTTTCAGGATTGACACCCAGTTCACTATGATGGGAGGCGAGCGCACTAGCCTCTACATAACCGCAGCTGCTGCGAATATCAAGCAGCAACTATGAAAGGGAATCTAATTATGTAATTAGTTTATCATAACTTTCCATTTCCATAATATCAATTGTTTAATGAAATAACTTACTATTAACAATTTAATTAATATTTAATTGTGTCCTGATAAATTAAACACAGTACATTCTAAATACATTTTAACAATTTCAAAGAGTGTGTAATACTTTTATTTCAGTAAAGATACATTTAATTATTTACTCACATACTAATTTCAACATTATAGCTCATTTTACATTATGTGACTCTTCTGCATTACGTTATGTTTTCGCATTTACTGCATCGACGTTCGTTAATTTAAAATACTGGGTTTTACAAGTTAATTGACCATACCACGAGGGAGATTTTTCAACAGCGGGTGATCATTCATGTGACCCATTAATAATTTTTACCTGGTACAAACTAGAGGCATCTTTCAGAACGAAACACAACTTTTGTGAATGATTTTTTTACCCCACGAAGCTGTACTCCCAGTACCTTGAAATTTTGTTCTTAAATGTGACGACATTAATAACCTTTGGTGTGTACAAATTTCGTTCCACATGGACGATTAATTTTTCCACCATCTGTAAATGCTTAGTTAAGGGTGGAGAATATCCAAATTTTCTTTTAAAATTCATAACTTATAGACAATTGCGAAACGGAATACAAGTTTGGTTTATTTGGTAGGTCTTGGGCCCCTCTATCATCTGTCTCTTTATTGACGTCTACTCCCGGAACATTCTGTATATATTCTTTTAAATTGTATAGATTAGTTAGTAAGTTGTATTAACTGTCTCGAAGACCTGTTTTGAAACGCGGGTTGCTTACATGGAATACAACTAAGTCACCCTCAAAACCTTTTTATATTCTCAATAACAGTTTATCATTAAAGAGTTTCATGAAGGTCATGTGTATTGTTTTGCGTATGTGTAGTTGCCAAATAAAAGATAAATAAAAAAAGCGAATGCCGGAATAGATCCTTAAAAAATACCAGGGCCGATTTCTTTTCAGTTTCCTAATATCTCTAATGAACTTGGTTGTAAACGAAACGTTCAGCTCCACTACAAAAAAAAAATCACAATTTACATTAAAATGCACTGGGGCAACAATACCATACCTGGCATGCAGGCAACTACACACGCAATAGATTACGCACAGAAAGCGTGTAAACGCATTTTGTAAACAGAAAAAAAATGCACCTTGCGCTGCAATTCTATAAAAGCGTGTCTCAAATTTAAGTCAAGGAAACCTCAACAAATAAAACTTAAATACATACTTCAGCTCCATACACACCTGTGCCCAGAACATTCCTTTATCTCTGGCGCATTTCAGGTGTGCATTTTGGAACAAGCGACCGAAGTTCAGGTGGCTACGAGGCAATAATCGCCTAGTACAGGTAGTGGTGTTCACCTCACAAGCAGTGTATTGCAGCAACTAACTATTTGTATGATTTTTTCTCTCGTAAACGGTGCGTTATAGCGACTTACAATAAGAGTATTCTTTTTTTCGTTACTTAGGATGTGCTGTTCAGAAAAACAACATAAAGTGTTCACAAAACCCAACGGCACAAAAGTTGTGGTCAATAAGGGAGTGGCCACCCCAGATATATTAATTTAGGTAAAAGTTTTAGAGCATGATTTCTTCATAGGTTAAAGACCTCGATAACACTATTGTGCGCATAATTGTTATTTATCTCCACGTGGTTTGCGATATTTTGCCAAAAAAAAAACAATTTTAAAAATGTATTTTCATAATATCTCCCTTTAAAATAGCCCTGGGCAAATATTGCTTTAAGTAACAGTACCTCATACTTAAGAAATCACAATCTCACCATTTGTACCTGTAGTTCGATCAGGAACATCGTGTATATATATATATATATATATATATATATATATATATATATATATATACACACACTTTGTACCTGTAGTTCGATCAGGAACATCGTATATATATATATATATACACCCACCCACACACACACACACAGGTGTGCCATAAGTCCGGTGTCAAAGGGTAATTAGAACCTGGTGAAATATGGAATATATTAATAGTGTTGTAGTGTGTTGGCGTAATACAACAGCAGTGTGTTCACTTCCATGTGTCATTTAAACAGAAAATGCTCAAATCAATGGTCGCAATGTACTTTGCACATGCGTATGCGATGGTTCAAATAGCTTTGTACACGATATGACGTGGGCGAAGAAACGATTTTTACAGAGAGCTGACAGTTATGACATCGAGGAGGAGAGAATAGTGTAAACTAAGGACAGGATCGATTTGTTTTCTGATAGTTAAAAAAAAGAGAGAAAAAAAATTATCACTTTCGACGAGATTTGATATTGTATGTGAATTTAGTCAACCAAGTATGAAGAATACTGTTATTCAATTCACTGTAATGGTCTTGAGAAGCCTCAAGAAAGGAAATATCACATTATTTATGATATAAGAACATTCTATCAAGAAGTAAGAAGGATTGCAATATTTTTGAAGGACTACGACAACGTTAGCTGAATTGCAGTTCAGAAGGCTGAGCTGTCGTCCAGATTGGATTTCACGACATCCGATGCTCTAGGGGCCTATTCTTTAACTTTTCAGTCTCTTATTCGATCTTTATATAAAGATAGTTAGTGGCTAACTTTCTTTATTATGAGAGTTCGTTTTCTGTAACTAAAAATGGCGTCGTTACTGTCTTTCAAAAGCTTCAAAAATCTCTTTAAATAAAGACAGGGTTCTAGGGTGTTGTTACGAGACAAAGTTCATGAAAATGGCCGACATATTTAGGTTGTGTTCTACGACCACGCTCGTTGGAGAACAAATCCGAGTGAAATATTGCTTGGAAGAGGACAGAAGTACATTATTTTATTTTTCCTTCAGTAATGAAACATGTTTGGGGAAATATATGTCTGTTTATATCAACATTTAACGCCGACGCAAACAACAAATTCAATACAACACGTGTGCTGCTATCTCTTGGCCGGAGATACTAACACAGTGCCAGTGCTGCTATCTGTTGTAAGCGCAGCACACAACCTTTTCACGAGAGACGAGATGAAGTTATAACTTTTAAAATCGGAATGCCAAAGAAGAACAAATATGATTTATATAATTTAAACTAAACATAAGTATTAAGTTGTTCAAAACATGCTGTGAAAAGGGAGAAAATATTTTAGCAAAATGTATGAAGGTTTTCTGAATATATCCTACAGTGTTGCCAAGTATATAGAGTTTCTGATAAAGATAGGTGTTAGAGACTACTGTATAAAGACAGTCACGAGTGACCGTCTTAATTGCTGTCGCTCACGAAAGACGGTCACAAGTGACGATCTTTACCAAAAGTGAAGTTAGAGAATAGACTCCCAGATTTGTATCATCGTCTCGAGGGGTCCGAGGAGACGTCTGGAGCCTGGTTCTATAGCCTAGAGAGGTCTACTCTTACTATGCTGTTCCTATACATATTCCGGATCTCGTTTTTCACGTCGGAAGATACTTGTTAGCAAGAACTTACCGGTAAGGTCAAATGCACAGACTTCAGAGAGAAGTACACCACAGCAACCCATGTTAAAATTTTGCTCATCGATATCGAGTATTTTAGTGATTAGTACAACAAAACACACAGTAGAACCCTGAAGATTTGAAAAGTCCATCATTGATATTTGCAAGATTTCATAAGGAAATCTGCGATGAATATCGTATGAGTTGCAATGTTGTATCCCGCGCCTATCCATAGTTTGATACGGTCTATAATCAAATCAGTCACCCAATTGTCGTGACACTAGGTTACACAATATTATTTTAATTTCATTTGTACACCTTAACACCTGGTCAATTTTAGAGCTAATTTGTTGGAAGCTAAATATCTGTCAGCATATCCATTATTTCACACACTTTAATAGCTGAATAAACCGTAACGTCTACAATTCAAATTAGTTTCTTTAATCCACACTTACAGTTAACTTGGATGGTGGTGCCGGCCCTTTACTTAACATATTACATAAAAATTACCCCTTAAAATAATATGTGTTTGTTTATACAGACTTCGCTATATATATATGTTTATGTATATAAATACACATATGTGTAATATATATGACAAAAAGCAGTCGCAAATTCACATTCATGTACACACTTACAGGTGGGTGTTCTCATAAACCATTTTTTTTCTTTGGAAAGTAGGCTAAAAATAATACGAATTTATTAGTGAACATTCCTGTGCAAGTAAAATGAAATGGTGAGATGATGGAGCGTAAATCCAAACACAGGTTTATTTTAAAGTGCTTCTCCTGGAAACTGGATTATGATTTTATAAATACTCTTTTAGTCCGAGAGAAAAATAAAATGCACTTGACTTGAAAAGAGCCCAACTTTGCTTTAAAAAGTTTATCTGAAATTATATGATTTTATACTTAGTTTTATTATCCTAAGTTTATTTATTAGTTAAAAACAAAAATATTACTTTCTATTAAGGGGTATGGAAAGGTAAGATGTCGAGCGAATGACTTTAATACTCAATCGTGAATAAAAATCTGAACTACTCATAAAAATTCGATGAGATTTTCTTGCCGAGTAGATAGTTTATCAGCGGACGTTCATTTATGTAGCACTATACGGCAAAATGCGTTACTTTCGAGTAATAAACTTAAACAATTTTTAGAAAAACAAGGGCTTGAAACCACAAAATCTACCAAATTGGAAAACTGTAATTTTTATAAATTTTAACGTGATAATATCTAGGCATCTATTATAACAGAATTACAAAAAAAAAAAAAAAAAAAAAACTCGTATTTTGATTTGAAAATAATTTTACTGTACGAAAATCTTTGTGCTAGAGGTTTACGGGTGTTAAAATTATTTTCAAATTAAAAAGTATTTTATGCAGGAAAATATACAGAGGACGTAAATAAATAAATGCTTAATCAGCACATCACGCAAATCCTGGGCTAAAATGGAGATGAAAACATAAGTGGTAAAACGTTGTACAATGACATTTAATTTTCACAATGTGGCAACATAGCATGGTATGGGTAACAATCATGATAACACTATGTAGGAACCACAAGTGGGCAGATCAAGGAGAACGCAGCAAAGCAGGCAGCCTGCCTTCTTACAGAAGGGCGGCGAAATCTTCCAAGCAGACAGCGGAGACGCACGGCCTCAGATCGGCCGGAGTGTCTGAGGTGGCTAGGGGAGGCGCTGGCAAGAGCGGTTTTAGACCATCGCTGGGGAAAGAGGTGTGGAGGTGAGTTAAAGTGCCAGTGAATTATTCATCCCACGGAGAGGCAGGCGCAGGGGCGCTCCGGCGCGTGCGGTCACATTATGCAGATTGGCGAGCGGCGTCGCGACGCCCCGGCGTCTAATGCGTCCCTCCGACCTCTTGGTTACCCCCTCCCACCCCCTCCCCTTAGCCTTTCCTGCCGCAAGTAGACGCGCCGAGGAGTTACTTACTTAGCACCGCGCCGCCGTCGTGAAGGAGGGGAAAAATATGCAGTCCTGACCGGGAAGGTAAAAGTGTGCTATATCCACGATGTTGGTGGCACTGTGATTGAGAACGTGTAGTTAATAAACTCTCTATGAATGTGAAACATACATTTGAAATGTTCTCTTTTTTATAACAAATTAATTGTATACGTAACTTTGAGTCGTCCATGTCCAAAACACTACACGTCCATTAAGTAAAATATTTCAGGTGAGAGAAAAAACATCCAATATATCCTAGAAGAGGTATAAGGTAAAAAAAAATTAAAATATGTCCGTTAAGTTTAGTACTTTTTATTGGTATAACTGTGTAAAATTGCACATCAGAATTATAAGAAAAATATAGTATGTTGCATTTAATGGCTTTTGAAACTGTAATGTGGACTTAAAGAGTTTTGTAAATGTTTTCTACAAAAAGTGGTGGAATCGGGTAGTTCAAGGATAGCATTTAAACTGTGTATTAACGCACATAATTTATTATTACTCTAAAATACTCGACTCGTTCCACCACGAAGAAAACCAAATAAATGCAATTTTCCTGCAATATTATTTCAACATGTTCACCAACTTACGCAATGAGTTTTTAAAACGCAGTTATTATTCACTACACAAAATAAAAATACTTATTTTAGATTATCTCTGCTAACATTCAGTGAATGTTGTAAATTAAATGATTTTTGAATCTGTAGAACAAAAAGTAAACAGACAACTAGTTGAACTTAACGACATTTGTTGCGTGTTTTGCTGGCGGACATAACGAGTTTTGATTCTGTTTTTGCCATGGACTTGACGATATTTGGAACTGTACCCAGTTTCCAACCTATTACTTAGGGTGAACGGAACGGGTTATTACTGCTGTTTTACTTCTTAAAATGATACGTATCATTGGGCTCTACAACGTGACACAAAAATCAGACATTCAGAAATTCGTGGACTTAACGAGTTCTGGAAGTGGACAACTCATTTATAACCAAAATTTAGAGTGCGGTCTGAATTCGTCTTAGCGCCCACCTAAAAAAAAACGGTGCAACTAGAAGATTAAGATATTTCAAATCTAATAGAATAGTATGTTAAGTTTTACATATTCTGGTACGTGATTAAAGGTGTTAAACTTTAACGCAATGAAGAACAAAAGATTTGAAAAACAGAAATAATTTACTGTTATATCACCTTGCGTATACTTATACTGTTATAAGGTGTAAAACAGCAGCCAATTGTAGTAAATACAACAATTTTAATTAGTCTCGAACTGATTATGTAGTTAGACAAAGTCGATTCAGCATTAAAGTGATAGAGACATGGTGCGTTACTACCTGAATTGTGAGCACTTAGCAACATTTGGTTGTTGCCATATTGGATTAAGAACGTTGTATTTTGGACTTTGTATTTATGGAATTTTACGTTTTACTTACCTGTTGCTTTTTGGTCTCTAAAGTGTTTAAATATTAAAAATAATATTAATAGTCATAACACTTACAGCCATGTTTCAATAAATAATACAAAAAAGAAAACTTAAGAACAAATTAATATTAAAAAGAAATAATATACCTTGTACACACATAATGTAAAATTAAACAATCATAAAATTAAAAAATTATAATTAAGAATAATTAGGATAAGCCAATGTAAAATTTCTAAAATTTAAATATCTGGAAAAATTAAAAAATTCTAGAATTCTAAAAAATAATATATGTTTACGAGATATAACAAAACAAATTATGAAAATGTTTTTAATTTTTTACATTTCAAACAAACTAATTAATTCACAATCAGTCCACCTACGATGTTGATATTAGTAAACGCAAAGTTCTGTTCAACAAATCATCACATTTTCATATCGTAATGTGATGTTGTAACATCGTCATTTCGTAAGTATTCTATTGTCACTATTCACATCGACTTTTCCCACTTATCATCTTATCTTCCTCGCATCATCTTTAAAAAAATCAGTGACATCTTCAAAACGTGGTAAGAGTATGTTTTCTGCGTTCAGCATGTAGAACGATTTTTAGAAGAACATTAATAAAGTTTTATACCAATTACAATATGAAAGGTATTAGATTTAAAAATAAATATTTGCAAGGTATTGGTAGCTGCTCAAAATAGTGACCATAGACTCGCCAGAGGGCAGTGAATCCTCAATTTATTAAAGACAAAATCATAGATCGCACCATTTATGCTAAAATTCATTTTACCATGCTATAACATACAATGGTTAGTTACAAAATAATATCATTTTTTTTTCATAGTCTTAAAAAAATGGACTGTGACGATTGCAATCAATTATTTATTTATAGCATTTGCACAACACGTGTTTAATTTCCGGACACTGCTTTGTGAAATGAGTTTATGATAACCTGTAATACATCCCAGTATCTACTTACATCGTTTGTGTTTGGATTTATTAATGATCTAGTTTTATAATAGTTACAATTTTTTTCCTGCAGTCTGGTTTTGATGAAATGAACTCGTCTGATTACAGAACGATCGATATACTGCATTTTATACATGTTATTATGTTTTCATTAAATAAGTGACAGAACAATTCAAATATACTGAAAGAAAAAATAAAACAATGACTTGAAAGTTCGTAATTTTCAGTGAATAGCATACAAAACATGTCCTTTTGGATTGTCTTTCTAAGTAACACGAGATAAAAGTACATCCATCTGAAAAATGTGCGGCCGCAAGATAAAGCTAATGAAATTGTAATATTTTCTATTACAGGAACAATTCATACAAAAATTAATTTAATAAAACATATTTTTACGCAAGGAGGATTTAAAAGAAATGTAAAGGTGAAGGTAAATGATAAATTTATTCATGAATGAGTATTTTTAACTTGATGTTTACTTTGCAACTGTTAACACTCGCTATACTGACAATTGAAAGGTAATAATAATTATAGATTAATATCTACTTTCAGGTATATTGCCATTTAAAGCGGTAATCTTTGCTAACCTTATCAATAACTTAATGTACTTTAAACGAACAGAAGATGTGCCAAATTTGACAGACGAGCATTTCTATGTGTTGACATTCGGCTGCTTTTCTAGTTACGGCAGTTGATGTAATGACTTTAGGATTATAGTGTACATTTATCGATGCGCGAGTTTTAAGATTTGCCTTTTCCAATATTCCAACTTTGGGAAATCTTTAAAACGGAAAATTCTTAAATACAATATTAGGACAGTAATTTTTTGAAATAAAATTGTTCAGTTTGACACATCATACACCATCTGAGCAGACACATTATTATAAAACACTAAGGCGCCAACTTTTTTCCGTTAATCTCCCAAGTGTTACACTGATAGTTTCTCGACGCCTTGACCTTTATCTGGCTTCAGTGCAACCTCAATTTAATAAAATTTTTGTGTTAACATTAGACACGCATTTACTTTTCTTCAGCAACAGTTTAAATTTTTACCAATATCAGCTCTGTAATAGAGTGCGTGGTAGATAAATAAACGCTAAATACATCAATCGATTTCTACACTTTTTTCGAAGCCAATATGGATAAAATACTCAATGACAATCCTAGATAGTGGTATTCGCAAACTTTACGAGTAATTATTTATCCAAAATAACCAATTCGCTACGCGTGATCTCTTGCGCCGCAGTTAAATGCACGAGGTTCCGGCGTCAGAGATTGTGCCTCAGAAGTTCGCAACACTGGAAACAATTTTGTTTAAAACGGTGGATAAAACTATTGTCTAGGATTGCTTTGGTTTAACTTTCGCAAATTGGCTTCAAGAAACCTACAGTTATAGATTAATGCTTTTAGCGTTGAATTATGTACCACACCCTCTTAAGTGAAATTGTGATGTTTTCTGTTCACTTTAGCGTAATTCTCTCAGCTTGGGAAAATATGTGCAACGGGATTACAGCTTGTATACAATTTCAGCAGACGAATGTCTCCAGATTGAGAATATAACCAGTGCCAATATTTTTGACAACTTCAAACTGAGAAATATGTCTCTATTCCGGCGAAACATACTATATGTTTGATCAAACAAACTATAAAGAGGTATGTAAAAATTACCTACAACTATAAATATTACTAGACTACTAAAATCTAATGTAAACGTTTCGCTCAGTCTATATTAAGATGCCATTAAATTAATTTGGATGAAAGTCAACTTTTTTTGGCATGAATAAGAAAACCTGACAATTTAAAAATTACTAATAAAAATAATATCCCTACTATAAACATGCATTTGGCTATTATTGTGCGAAATTTATACGTTTCAATACCGTTCGAAGTCAATGTATTAAATGCCATCCTCTGTACGAAAAGTATATGAGCATGCCAGACACTTAAGTTTTCTGGTACATGTTGGTTAAGACAGCAGCACAACTAAACGATGTGATCAAGAGGCGAAAGTGATGTGTTGAAGATGTGACAACGTATGCAATTTTAGAAAAGAAAAATTGATTTTTTTTACTTTAGAATATAACTGTTTTCTTTTGTAACAAAGAAACACACATTTCGGTATACACTCTACGTGAATATTTAAATAAAATCAGAAGTAAAAAAGGAAACACTACATTTTACTTTATTTCATTGAGTTTATTTAAGTGCAGTACAATATTTTACAGAATATTGTCAACAGTTCTAGAAAAATACGTCCTAAGAAATTGTGAAGAAATTTAATTTTATGACAATTAAAATAAGATTTACAGTAAATTAAATGGCACGGCTTTACAATATGTGTAGAAAGTAGTATCTAAAATATTTTAGAACGCCTATCGAAATTTTATTTACCAAAATAGTCAAAATTATTTCGTACCTCAACTAGCAGTATAACAATTCAAAACATTCTATATTTTGATACAAAACAATACTCTTAATGAGAATAACGTGACGTTTATTCCCTTAATATAATGATATAGGGATTTAATATGCGCAGGCTTAAAATCTGTTCAATTTTGCATTGTCGCCCTGTTAACTCGTTTACATTTTGTATTTGCAAGTTCTTGCTGGGGTTGTAATATTTTTATGAACCGTCACGTATTCGCATTTCAGTGGCCGCTCCCCTGCTCGTGCATGCCTGTAGTTATTCATCACAGAAATAACGAGACAGCAGGAGGAAGAAAAGAGAAGCTTGGAGCATCATAACGAACTTTATATATAAGAAACAGAATAAAGAAGGAAGGGGGACGGGAAGCTTCCACATATTGAAATAACACAGATGACGGGGAAGGAATGAAGTCTGCGTGTTATTATAACGGGGAGGGGTAAGCTATAGCGGCGAAACACGATGGGAGAGGGGGAAGGTAAGGGGATGGGGCTGTTTAGGAAGGGAAGAAAGTGAGCTTTTAATTTAATGGTGGCGAAGAACCCAGGCATCATGTAAACCCAGGGTAGACTCCATTATAACTCTTTTCTGCTTTTGGGGAAAATTTGTAATATTTCACAGAAGAAAGGTTATCCGTTGAGAAGAATTTCAATATTATTCCTTCATTAATTATATCTTCCATTGTTCTATTTTTTCTTCTCCGATAATCTATCACAATTATCATTAACTTGGTACGTTCTAATATTCACTACACACTCGTCGCCTTATAGATAACATAGATATAAGAAGAAACACATCACACATGAGGTATTTCATAACACGAGGTATTCAACTCTTTCGTTTACTAAAACCGAAAAATTGTGACACTGAAAATTTAAATAATATTATTTATCTCTGAGGCCGACAATCACTAGATACTAATAATAAAAAACCATCCTTTTTGTTACGTGATATTACCGCTAAGGCAACGGTTTTGACAGAATTGTACCTGCCTAATAATTTGTGACCAAGTATATTTCTGTTTGGCTGGCTTTGGAATTTTAACAAAACGCTTATATCCAAAAAATTGAAATCATACACTTTTTTTTGCTAAGTTCAGTTATGCCTATTGAATTCCACTGCGATAGCAGTGAACTGTCGGAAGCATTGCATCTGAAGAAGTTCCTGTTTTTAGTACTAAGTGTCTAAGAAATAGTTATGGAAATCAGAAATATGACAGCCTACATATTATATTTTCCAGAAATGAAATGTACTAAAATTATTCTAAATCCTATATTTTAAGATCTCAGCTGCTTTTACTTTACCGGAGGCATACCCAAGATTACTGTACAAAAATCCACAGTTCGTATAACTACCAGCACGTGACAAAAAAAAATTTATATCAGTTACTAAACGTCGAATTGAAAACATACGCTGACGTAGGAACATATACTTTAAAATAAATTATTTAAATATGCATCACGATATTACTGAAATAAACTATAACCTTCAAAAGTGATAAATAAATCCACACTCTAACTACACTTTCATTGTAATCACTCTTTTTTGCTAAGTTCAGTTATCCTTATTGTAACATGAATGTAGTTTTGTTCTCGTAGTGCTCAACTCCGTGTCTCTAGTGAACTACGTTTTTTGAATTTCATGGCAATTTTTGTATAGTATATCTTAATAATTTTTTTTATGCTCGATGCATTGATTTTTATATTGTAACATACTTTACTATTCTAATGTTCCACTGGAAATGCCGAAGCGTATCTATAAGACGAAGGGACGCAATTATTCTGTCCTGCAATAAAACATTTCTAAGAAGAATAACGAATCACTAGTAAGAAAACTTTCCACGGCTACTTGTCCTTTAATTTAGGTACAATATTAATTAAACTACTGACATACACCATTATTGTTTTATATTTTCAACTGTTGTTCAACCAATTAAAAAAATTTACTAAGTTATTCGTGAAGTATATGGACACTAAGTATCTCATGTCATTACATTTCATAAAACTTCTGCAATTGGAGAAGGAGCGCATTTTTTTAGTGGCTTTATATTATGGTTACAATTTGAGGAACAATATAGCCCAATTTCGGTAACATTTTGGCACATAAAACTAATTTGTATACCACATATTCACTCCATAATACAGTTTGTTATAATTTTAAAACAATACAGTCTGTGGTAGCTCTGCATAGCCAATAAAGTTTTTTAATAATTTTATTTGATCAATGCTTAATCATAAAGATCATGGAAAAGAGTTATGAAGAATATTAGAGTAAACCGCAAGATTGATCATAATATGACAATTACTACTTTTACTATGATATACTAGGATGTAATTCTGATGGGAAAAGATACTGATTGAAGGATGGGTTTAATAAACTTATGTTTTTGGAATTTTTTTTTTAGTTCACTTATGCAGCGGAGATTGTAGAGAATATGTCGGGGAAAAAACTGGAAGATAAGACAGTTTGCTAAACAGAGACGTATAAAGTACTAAAGCACGTACGGGGTTATATAAACGGGATAAGTGTTTAATATTCCGGCCACGCAAGGGAACGACACTGCTCCGCGCATATCGTAGTGGGAAGTCCGAAGACGTGCGCCAGCGCCTATGCGGAGCCTCGGAGGGCGGGAAGAAACATTTCTCCGGGCGCACAAATGTCGCAACAAGACCCCTCCACCGCGTTATTCAATTTCTTCCCCCCTCTTTATTTATGCTTCTCTCGTTTCTGGTCCGGAGGAAACAGGTGTCGATGACGGCCTCTGGGTTTCTTCTTCCTTCCTGCCTTCTTCTTCGCCACCCTCGGAGGCGGCGCGGCGGCGGCCTCTCATTGGTTGGTGAGTGTCTCGCGAGCCGGCTGCAGCGACGTAGTCAGGCCAACCCGTCCAGACTCAATACTGTAAGTGCAAGGGGTGGATTGCCATCCCCCACACCCCTCCGAACCCGTTACTTTCACCAGCTCACAGTCTGGCAAGGATTACATACCACTTTTATTTATTTTATTTTTCCTTCCGAGAAGAACTAAAGGGGAGGTGTTAGAAAGAAATCTAACAAATTCTTTACCAATTCTAAATGCTTTCTTCAAAATATTCATGCTATTTTAACTTTCAGATCAAGGAATAACTTAAAATTCCATTCCGTTTAACTAAAATAATGAATTTGATTTGTTAAGAATTTCTGTTAGAAACAATTTATGTAATTTTATTAAATATATTCCTTACCATCATATTTCTCATTGCTTATGTTTTAAAATCTCGTAGTTCCAAGATTAAATAAAGGTAAACAATACATTTTTAAGATTTTTTTTATTCGATGATTTTCAAATGGACTTACTACCGTAAAGGTAAAACCATAATTAAGTATTAAATGCTCATAGTTGTACACTGCCGTGAATTCAAGTTTTCTTTGGCATATTTTTGAGAATAATATAATTAAATTTTTCAGTTAATAAAAATACAAAGCTTTCAATATAATATGGGCGCTCACTTCCCATAAACATTATATCTTTTATGTTTTTAATTTTGTTTGGAAATCGCTTATATTCAAACATGTCGATGCACTACGTACCGATTCTCGGGAAACACCATAATATTAAAATTTCTTTTGAGATTTGCATTCTGTGAACAATCCGAAAATAATCGTATGCAAATTGTCTTCGTTCTATATCTGCACGGACTCTCGCATAAAAGCGGTAGAACTATGAGCACACGGTATTCAAAATATCTGAAAAAAAAAATAGGCGATTTTTAGTAATGGTTAAAAACTTGCCAATGAAAGAAACAGGACTTAATGTTTTCCGATTATATGTAGGGTGATTTTGTCTACTACTATATAATTTGTGTAGTTAAGGTTCTTATCTAGGTAGGCTGCGTAGGTGTATGTGAAGCACAAAACCGATGGAGCGTTAAGAATGAAGACGGTCGGCGTATGTAATGCAATATCGCCTCTACAAGCACGCCCCATAACTGGCACGCAGAGTTGTACTATTATTCATTTTCCTATGGGACTTTAGTCGTAGACCATATTATTTTATTTGCGATACTTATGGTTATAATTACAGCGCGTATTTCTATTATCGTGTTCTTCGAATCCGGATGGAATTTTTCTAGATACGGCAGATTAAAAAAGCTGTTTTCGGCCATTTTGAGGGTCTTGAAAATCGTGTTTCCAATAAGCGATCCTAATTTTTAAACTGGTAGAAAAATTGTTTGAAATGTGTTTTCTTTTCATAGATGTACAAACTTAATAAACGTTGAGATGTTTATTCTAAATATGATTACTTGTAACTCGCTGCAATGCGTTTCAAATGTAGGTAGAGAGGAACCTTAAGTGTTTTATGATATTATTAATTGAGTACCATTTTAAATGTTTCTTTGTGAAAAATAAAAAGTAGTGAGTTAAACCACAAAACGTAGTTTACAAATAAGGAATAGCTGTAGTTGTGTTAGCAGAATAGTTTCAAATATTCACTAAAACGTAACAAATTATCGAAAGTGTTTGGTTGTTCCGGTGAAAGTTCAGAGGTTCAAAATTTTAATCGCTGTGCTGTGCACTTTCGCTTTCCAAACACACCAGATGAGCCTCTCTCCTCGTCTTCCGTCGTCGTAACGAGATATGAGGAAGAATGAACGCACCCACTCAACAGCTGCAAAACACATTTTCCCGTGAAAGCGTCCCGGCGCTGACGGTCGTCCTTTGTCAACCGCCGCGGCGCACAATGGACGAATACAATGAAACGTTCACAATAGTCGTCCCTCCCCCCTTCACCAAACCAACCACTCCGCGTCCTTGTTACTTCACCCGGGGTAGCGCCCCGTTTGATTGATTTCGTGTAGCGCCCTCCGACGTGTCGCCACCCCCTCCCCACATCTCCCTCACGACATTTGATAGAAGTTGCACTTAATAAGTTACTCAGAGAGGGGTGGCTGGTGCGAGCGGTTGTCGAGTTGGGGCGGAGACCTCGTATGAACCTGTCCGTCACACGCCGGCGGGAGCAGAGCGATGAAATTGTTAGGAGGGGGTGGTAAATAAGGGTGGGCCGCTAGAGGTAAAGGTTCCATTGTAAGCTAGCAGAGGGAACCACTTGTGAAAGTAGTCGCGTTATGGCCAAGTACCACCACCCTGCTGGCAATTTCAGTCTTTAAGGGCGCGGTCTACCGCAATTTTCATCATCATTATTTTATTTTGTATTTGTGCCAGATATTTTTTTTTTGTTTTAGACACAAAATGTGACTAAATTTAGCTCTTATGAAATTTTTTTATCTCTCATAGTTTTCGCGTAATGGCTTGTTAAAGTCATATTTTGCATGTTTCCGTTTTAACGACTAGGCCTAGACTAAAACCAACTGATATAACAAACTATAAAAAATCACAGTGAATAAAGACATTACAAGCTACAATGACATACTCATAAAATTAAAGAATAAACATTATTTGTATTTTAAAAAATATAGAACTTTTTAAATTTTTATTTTCAGTTTCAGCAATTTTTTAAGATTCAGATAATATTTATTCTTTCATTTCATGAGCATGTCATTGTAGCCTGCAATGTCTTTATTCACTGTGATTTTTTTGAGTTTGGTATATCAGTTGGTTTTAGTGTAGTCGTTAAAACGGAGACATGCAAAAATTTGACTTTAACAAGCCATTACGCGAAAACTATGAGAGATAAACAGATTTCACAAGAGCCAAATTTAGTCACATTTTGTGTCTAAAATAAGGAAAAAAATATCTCGTACAAATAAAAAATAATAAAATGGTGATGAAAATTGCGGTAGACCGCGCCCTTAACATTTGCTAACTTGAGGCTTGGCATCATTCACCATACTGTATTATTTATTTTCGCGCTTTTATGAAATCCTGAGAAGTAAGTGTGAAATTTACGACTATGTCCACGGTCACATTTGAGTTTAAACCTTTTCAAACACATATCGTGTTTAAAACTTAAAACATGTTTGCGAGGCTACACGACTGAATAAACTCTATGAACTTTCTAACCTCAACAAACCAGGAAGCTGAAATGCACCATATTAAAATTATTATCACATCTGCACTCAACATTCGTGATTTTTTAATTTTAATATTGCATCTAACTGAAATGCTGCGTGTGTGTAAAAGTGGATATAATTATTTTACAACTGAAAGTTAATTTAAGTTAACGAGTGTAAAATGTCGGACCAAAAAGCAGCCATATTTGTTACACAAATCGTTACAGCAAGCAGCCAATAGAATAGAAGCATTGAAGATATATCGTTCGAAACTACACATGGAACCAGTTTAATTTGAAAGAGTAGTTTTGCATAAAGTGTGACCGTGTCCTTACACGTAAATTCTATTTACCTTGCAGTACAACACACAGGTAAAAGTTGTACATCTAACGTATAGTCTGCAATCAGTCAGAAAAATCAAGAGTGTAAAAATATTAGGCTGTTTTACGAATACTATTTTTTTTTAATCCTGAAAATATGATGACGTACCGGGTGCCTTTAAATAACAATATGATTTGCGTTTGCGCAAAAATGGTTTCGGCAACCATTAATCTTCAGTAAGGGGTATGGAAAGGTACGTGTCGAGCAGACGATTGTAATATTCAATCGTCAATAAAATCTGAACTTCTCATCAAAATTCGATGAGATTTTTTGCCGAGTAGATATTTTACCAGCGGTCGTTTATTTATGTAGGTTGTTCCTAAAGGTTACCGACAAAATGAAACCACGGGTCGGGGGCACCACGCCAAGTCAGAAAAAGATACGAACCTTGGGTCTCCGAAGCACCGTTTCCAAGCTATGGCCAAAATACTGCAGCCAATAAGAAGTGAGTGCGCGAACTCTGAATCGTGCCGTGGGAAGCGTTGTTGCCAGATCGTCGATATCTACTGTGATCATAGCTGGTTTGTTAGGCAAAGGCGAATCAAGTGGGAAGCGTCCCATATTGCCACAGCAGACAGCCGAAGCTTTAAGAAGCGGTTCACCTCAGTTTTCGACGTCTTTTTTTATTTTTATATTTGTACCAGATATTTATTTTATTATTTTAAACATAAATTGTGACTTAATCTTCCTCTTAGGAAATTATTGTATCTCTCGTAGTTTTTTCGTAATGAGTAGTAAACGTCAAAATTGGCACTTAGCGGTTTTATGTACGCTACTAAAACCAACTGACATACCCAACCGTAATAATTCACAGTGTATAACAATGTTGTAGGCTATGATTTGACACATATGAAAACCAAAAATATATATTTTTGTATTTTAAAAAAAATTTTAAATTTTCATTTTAAAATTCAGCATTTTTTATTAAATACAAAAATGTTTTCTTATTTTTTATATAAATATGTCAAATCACAGCCTACAACAATATTATATACTGTGAATTTTTTCGGTTTGGTATGTCAATTGGTTTTAGTGGCGTACATAAAACCGTAATGTGTAAATTTTTACGTTTACAACTTACTACACAAAAACTACGAGAGATACAAAAATTTCCTAGGTGGAAGATTTTGTCACAATTTATGTTTAAAACAAGAAAAGAACTGATGCAAATAAAAAAATTAAGAAAGACGTCGAAAACTGAGGCGAATCCTGGCCTTAACTTGTGTTCGTAGCCATGTGGCTACTCCTCCGGACCAGTGCTCTGAGTACGAACTCGTCCAGGACATTGCGATATGTACCATGTATTAACGAAACACGTACCGCAAACAGTGAGTACGAACCACGTTTCTGTGGAGCCGCGGTGATAACGAATCTTTATGACGTCGATATTTAAGGAAGCTAACGTACACAATAGTGGTGTTAGTATTTAGCTAATGAGTGTTATAAATGTGATTTCTCATTATGGTTAATGTCTCTTTGCTACTTTTTTTTCTCTTGAAGACTTCCGGGGTAATAAAATACATATATTTTTGACTGATAGTTTGGTTTAAAAAACTTAAGTGTAGGCCGCAACAATTATTATTTCTCATAATGATTCCCGTCTCATTACTGCGATTATTGAGCTCGTGGAGAATTTTTATTATAATTAGAAACATTTATTTACAAGTCTACAGATTTTTAGCAAACAAAATGTAGTGACGAGCATGTGTTTTGTTCCAACAAAATAATTTAATCATTTTACTAATTAAAGGCTACACTGTACACTATACTGGCATTATAAAGTACGAGAAACGAATTTAAGTATAGCCGTACAAATACCATTATTTTGTAATGTGAATGTATCTAGTGTCGTATTACAATAGAATAATTTATTATGTTTTTGTTTTAACGTCTGAAATATTGATCTTGTAACCCCTGCGCCATCTGTGGACTACAAAAACATCACCAGACTACATAGTTCCGCTGTCGGCCACTAGTTTCATTCGATGCGTGAATGTTTCGATTTAGATTCCTCCTCGCCTCCATAACCTTAACAGATAATTTAACGCACTGATTTATGCTCTCAGTAATGTTTTTGCATTAATTTTGACTCAAACAACATAACAATTCTACACAAATCAAATCGTATTATTTTTTTTAAAGTAATTGTTTGCAACTAACGCATTTTGTATCACCGGCCATTTTCCTCGTGGAGGTTACCGTGATGTTTAAGCGGTGTCCACAATACGCGACGTGCGTTTGCTACCGTTGCATCGTCATCAAGATCCGAAAATTGCAGTGCGGTAGTGAACTACGAGGCTCTCATACTCAGCCGAGTTCCGAATGAATGCGGTGAACACAGAGAAAATAGTTTCTCAGCGAAACGAAACTTGCTATGTGTAATGTTCGTACTCAGGCCGCAGGAGTGGACCACGCTCACCACAGGGCCGCGAACACAAGTTAAAGCTTCGTCTGTCTGCAGTGGCACAATGGGACGCTTTCCACGTGGTTCGCCTTTACCTAACTAACCAGTTATGGTCAGTCACGGTCATAGAAGTACAGGTCTGGACACTCGCCTATCTACCAATGTATTTTGCTTGACCCTCTTGTTGTTTGGCTGGAGTTTGTCAAGTTACCGAGAATGTTGTACTTTTTGGCGATGTAATCCGGGCGGTCGGACTAAAACTCAGCCCACTTTTTTCTAGTATTTAAATTATAAAGTAAATATAGATTGCTGGAACCATGCTTTAATATTGAGAGCGAAGGAAGTAAATCGTAAATTGATAAAAAAAATACGTTTTAATAAAAAGTGAGAGGGAAGTGGGCGGAGTTTGAGGCCGACCGCCCTGATAGTAACGCCAAACAAACACAACATTCTCGGTTATTTGGTGAACTACAGTCAAACAACAAAATTGTCAAGTTTCCAGGCAAGTGTCCAGACCTGTTCTTCTACGACCGTTGTCACAGTAGATATCGACGATCTGGCAACAACGCTTCCCGTGGCACGATTCAGAGTTCGTGCGCTAACATTTTATTTGCTGTAGTATTTTGGCCGCAGCTTGGAAACGGTGCTTCGGAGACTCAAGGATCCTATATTTTCCTGACTCTGCGTGGTGCCCCCGATCCGTGGTTTCCGTTTGTTGGTAACCTTAATGAACATGTTGTATATCACTGTGCGGTATACTTTACATTCGAGTGGAATAAAAAAAATAAAATAAAAACTGTTTAAAAAAAATAAGGACTTGAAACCCCAAAATCCACAAAACGGAAGAATGTAATTTATATAATTTTAAAGATGATAATTTCTAGACCTCAATAATAACCGAATTTCAAAAATACTTGCATTTTCATTTGAAAATAATTTTAACATCCGTAAACCTCTCGCGCAGAGATGGAAGTTGTTTGGTGCCATTTTACCACACATAGAAGATCTCATTATTGCCAAATCATATCCGTAAATTCATTATTAATTTCTTGACTATTTTAACAAATATTGTTTTTCAATGTCAATTTTATATCGAGAATTTCCTCTTTGAGATTTACACCAGCCAAATAATTCATTATATATTAACCTTATTTTTTTGCAAGGAACCATCATGCAAAATTTACAAAATACTTTAGTGAACGAATGGTAACACAAATAATAACCGTTCAGCCATGTTTCAGCAATACAGCTGTTCACTATTTTGGATATCTACAGAAATTATCCAGTGTTTGAATATATGCATATTGCTAAAAATAAATGGGAACAATGGCGTTATGTTCTTCGATTTGTTTGTACTGTAAAGCTTAATTTACTGACAAATTTATTTTTAAAACTGTTAAAAATGAATGCATTTTGCTCTTAAACCTTTCTTTCAGTGACTAAATATGATAACGAAGTTAGAAAAATACTTGTTTATAGTAGTTTGAATATATGGTCTAGTTAGATCCCAATTCGCTGGTATCACAATACTATGTGTCACATAAATTGTGATAACTTTTGAAAGATAACTACAATTGAAAATGACTTGGACTAATCCGAAAAATAAAGTCAATATACGCATCACAAAATTGCAAGATCCTTTGCAGAACACTCTGAACCAACGGTCGCTTGCACCGGGCGTATTTTTTTTTTAAATAAAAGTTTTACTGTACAGTAGGTAAAGATGTTTCTAATCACAATAAAATACAACCATATCACACACAAAGTAAATAATTATTTCATCAGAATTTGTAGGTAATTATTTCCCAACTCTGCAATTACGGGTCATATCCGATGAATTATATTTCGGAAATGTAAATTGACAGAACACGTCCGATATTTGAGTAAAGTAAGACTTATTTTCTTTGAGTAGAAAATTTCATGATCAGTGTAATTATATTCGTTAACTTCACGTTTATTCACTTAGCTCTTTCAGAAAAGTTTATTTACACTTTCTCTTTCTGTTCATTTCCCAGCTAAAATCAAGACGTGGTCGGAGAAACTATTAGAGGTAATTCCTGGAAGATTTCACAACAAAAAAATTTCTAAGAGACGGATACAAACATATTCTTAAGATAATGCTATGAAACAATACTATATATGCCGTTTATGGTACATATTGTTCTACGAAACTGCTCCCACATTAGTCCAATGTAGCAACCACAGCTGTAATGACTGGGTTATAAATTATTGTTAACGTAAAATATTCCGTATGTATGGAAATATCTTCAGCAACCGTCTGTGTAAAGAAGCAGTAAAGAATGAGAAAAAAATCTGTTCGCATGATAACAACTCATATGTCGCCACCATTATAAAAAATTTAAAGTTGGAGTGTAAAATGTATAGTTTCTTGACTACAATTGCCGTAACTCTTCTGTTCAAAAAAAAAAAAAAATCACCTATGCTAGGCCACGAAATACGATCAGCCATATTAAAGGGGGAGTTGAAGCTAAATATTAATTCTTTCAGTAATTGTTTTATTTGTACGAGATAAGGTACGTTTTAAGACATAAATTATGACTATTTTAATTGTTATAAAAATAGGCGTGTTTTCATAATTATTATATAACGGCATGTAAACGTTCGAATTCGAATAAAATGGTTTTATACAAGATAGAAAAATCAACTGACTCACAGTAATGAGGCAATTGACACTGAAGAACATTGTCACGGACTACGCCAAGATATGTATAAAACAGTAATAATTTTTTTATATTTTTTAAAAATTTCTGAATTTAAAATAAAATATTTGAAAGTTTTCTGCAATTTTTTTAATACAGAAAATTTCAAAGCATCTTTTCTATAGGTCTACGTATTTTGACGTTGCCCGTGATACTGTTCTTCACTGGTAATTATTTAATTTTCCTAATCCTCTTGGTTTTCCTTCCACGTGTAGAATCGTTTTGTACAAATTTGGGATTTTACATGCTGGAAAATTTTCATGACTGTAAAAACAGAACACAGTAAGTGTCTACAAAACAAACTTTATCTCAAACATATGAAAAAAATTATTGATACTATTACAATTTTGCTTAAATTTCCCCCTTAGTAGAATCATATGCATATTTCAGAATGCCATTTTTCATGAGGAGACATAAACAGGTTGTCCAGAAACCACCGCATAATAATCACACCACGCGAATCCTCGGTTGAGTTGGAGATAAAAATGTTTGTGGCAAAATGTTGTACGATGACATATTTCGTGCCAAATATGGCAACACAGCACGGAGTTAGTCGCCTCTGTCGCTACACGTTCAGGTAATGTTTTGTGTGTGTTACGTAAAGAAACGCAGACTCACGCGTGTACTGCTTGGGATTTGAACTAGTGTCCATAATATGATGGTCAGAGCAGTAATAGTAAGATACGTAATATATATGTGGAGCGCAAGAGTGGGATAACTTCATGCTCGGTTGCCACATTATGGGAGTTAAATGTCATCGTAGAACACTTGGCCTCTAACATTTTCGTATGCAATTCAGACCAGGATCCGCGTGGTATGCTTATTATGCGGTTTTCTGAACATTCTGTATAACGAACGGTTTATCATGCGCGAGGCAACGCGGTCAAACTGGCAAGAGGCGGGCTTTGCGCGGATATTAAGCGGGAATAATTCAAGTCGCTCTTAGAACATGTATGTCAAATTTCACGTATGCGGCGCATATAGCTACCACGCTCAGGTGGGTTGGTTAGCTACTCAGGTGGGAAAAGGATGGGGGGTGAGGGGTTGATGGCTGGAGCTAGGACATCGCCAGCCAATCTACATATTTTAACTGCCTGTCACATGCAAGCAACGAAAATAAATCATTTACAAGCGACTCACAGCTGCTGGTCATTAAGTATTGATCAGAGCCGCCCCGTAGTTCAGTGCTTACGTTAAACTAGTCGTAGTGGACATCACGCAGATAAAACATTGTTAAGTAGCAGCTGCGAAAATTTTAGTGATTTTTTTTTCGGGTGCTCTAATGAGTTATTCCTTTACAGAAATACTAATCGTAAACAATTATTAAAATTATTTTTTATTATTGTTTCTTGTTGTGCAAAAATAATAATTTCATTCAACAAATACATAAATGAAATAAAACACAAATAATAATATATGTATATAAAATATATTTTCGATGTTATATATATATATATATATATATATATATATATATATATATATATATACAAATACAGAGAGAGCTTGGATAAAATAAATATAATTAAATCAGTCTTAGTAAAATAAATCAATCAAATAAGCTACACAAATTATACACTTAATAGGTTGCGAATGTAGAAATAGGCAGTTAAACTATACTTCGTGTACACGACATTCAATTTGTTTTGAGACTTAAAATGACAGTAGTACTTGTAAGTCACCGAACGACATGCTATATTACTAATTGTGAATTATTTGTACGTGGAATATGAGTGTTTTTAAAATACCTTTGATGGGCTGTAATAAAACGGGAGTGAATTGAAAATGCTTTTACTGTCAAAATATAGGCACATATTTCAATACTTTTCAACATAATAATCTCGCAGATTAAGATACTTGTATCGGTACACCAAATTTCTATACCGTCCGGAAAAAGAAAGTTGCCGCCTACCTACTCTACCTAGTTCACTTAAACATTTTGGGAGTCGTACGGGAAACAAAGTCCATCAAATGTAATTACAGTTTCATTTCTTCGCGGGTTGCCCATGAAGCGAGGGCAAGCGTATCGTAACACACCACTTTTGTTTACCACCCCAAGCTTCCAATGGGAAGTGTTAGATCACACTCCTTACCGCCCAAAATTGCCATCGTGTGACTTCCCGACATTAAACAATTTGGCTGGGAGGACGACATTTCAGTAATAGTGAAGAACCGCGGTACAATGACACAACGTAGTCCAATGGCGAAAAAAGCTTGCGTAGTGATGCATGCCACGAAATTCAGCTTTAGGTACATAGTAAATTTTGTTCTGAAGATTAGTATCACTTTCCCGAAAGAAACTATATATTCAACTAGCAGTCCCCCGCGGCTTTACTCGCGAGTATTATTCGTACCTGATAATATTTATTTCAATTTAAAAACCTCTTTGTACACAAGATTGGTACTTCAGTCAACAAGTGTTAGAATGTCCAAGCGGCTAGTTGAACTAATTCTGCAGCAGGATAAGTAGCTATAGCTGTCCACGCGAAAAGCAGTCTTTAGTTGGTTCCTGCCACTAACAGCGACTTCGCCTGGGCTTTATTTATAGCCAAGCCAATTTGAGGTTGTGGGGTAATTACAGACACCTAAGGTAAGAGGTTTATCGAATTAGAAACATCTGTTTACCCTGTGCACAACCATTGGGGACGGTGCCCTCAATTATATATTGTCAAAATATTCACTTTAACTTTATTGCCATTACAAACTTTCAGTGGATAAAGGTTTCGCGGAAACGTTTTTGGTGCCCCAAACCTGAGATTAGTGAGATTATATATCGTCGGTTTACTGCCAAAAGTGACAAAGTCAAAATGAGATAAAATTATAAAAATGCTAGGAATATGTATATGTTGTTCACGAACAATTGCCCAAGTTTAAAGTATATTCGTCGTTTCGTACTGTTATGTCACAGTATAGTAACATACCAAATTTTTGTTAATATCTACAATTTAATACTGTATTAAACGAAATAGCATTTATGACTTAATCACTTTTGGCAGAACACCGACGATATGTCAGCTGATATTGTAGAGGAACCTAAGTGGAAAGCGAACTGAAATTTTACACCTTTTAAAGACCACATGTTAATTGCCTTAATTCGATCTGCCTTGTAGTTTTTGTGTGTCAGAATTGAACGTTTGCACGCAGCTTTTAACGGAATTCGAGACCTGAGTGACAAACAACTGCGTCACGTAACGTCTAAATAATTCATGAAAATAAAAGTTTATTAAAAAAAAAAATATCTGTGTCCTGGGTTCATAGAGGTTGTACAACACCACGTCTCGATAGGTTACTGTAGTGAAACTCCTGTATAAGTTGTTTCTCGCTGCTCGTTCCTGCTTTTCGGATCGTCTGCCTTGATTATTGACTAACTAAGTTTTATTCTTAATAATTACGTTTCTTACAAAAAAAAAATACATACATATTTTTTTAAATATTTACGTAAGCATCACTCTGACGCGAACAACACCTCAATATCGCTACTGGTTAGATAGATATCGTGGGTTGATGGAAAACAAATTTTGTGTTTTTTTCACCCTTTCGGGTGTCGAATTTCGAAATATTTTAAATTTACATCTTAGACATTTGTATAAGTATCCAACTGAAGTGTAAATCACATCGCTAGCCCGTTCAGTTGAATTAAAATCGATCATTCACTAAAAATAAAACATATCACCCCTGCACAGTATTGAGAAATCGAATTTCGAAAAATCTGAAAACCGTTTTGCGATAATTTCTGTAATCATCATCCTGAAGCAAAAATTATTTGTATATCTCGACGGGTTCGATAGATATCGAGGATTTATCTAAACCACATTCAAGGTCTTTTCACCACTTAAGAGAGTAAATTTCGAAAAACCATTGAGTCACGTTTTAGAATACTTTATTGGTATCTCGTGGACGTAAAAAACACAACATTAGCCCGCTGGGTTCAAGATATATCTACAATTAATTGAAAACGCTTTTCACCACTTTTCACCCCTTTTCACGTCCTTAGGTGGCGAATTTCGAAAATTCCTGAAATAACTTTTTAGGTATTTGAGTAAGCATCAATCCTTAACAAAAATCACGTCTCTATATAAAAAACTATGGGATAGATATATATCGAATGTGAGTCGAAAACTCATATTACCCCATTTTTAACCAGTTTAGGGCCGAATTCGGAAAATATATTTTAAATGGTACTTGGGATACTTACAAAAGCTCCAATTTAAAGCAAAGAGTACTTCGATATCTCGACTGATTCGATAGATATTGAAGGATAATCGAAAACACATTTCACGTATTTTCACCCCTTTAAATAAAGAATTTCGAAACGTTTTTGAGTCCTGTCATAGACATTTGTAAAAGTAACCAATTAAAGTTAAAATCATGACGATAGCCAATTGTGTTTCAAAGATAAAGACGATTCATTAAAAACACATTTTGCCCCTTTTTACTGTCTGGGGGTCGAATTTCAAAAAAACCTAAAACCTCTTTTTGGGTATTTACGTAAGCAATATTTTGAAGTGAAGATCAACTCTCTATCCCGAAGGGTTCGATAGATATCGATAGTTGATTGGAAACACATTTAAGGTCTTTTCAGCCCCTTAAAAATTGAACTTCGAAAAATCCTTAAATTGGCTAATACGCATTTTTACGAGTGTCCTATTAAAGTAAAAATCGCGATGATAGGCCGTCGGGTTCTAGCTCTATCGGCGTTTCTTCGGAAACACATTTCACCCCTTTTCACCCCCTTAGAGGTCGAATTTCGAAAAATACCTTCTTAGTGCTCACCTACGACCTGAAGGGAACCCCCACAAAAAATTTCACGATTCTATGTCCAGTGGTTTGGGCTGCAGTTTGATATGTCAGTCAGTCAGTCAGTCAGTCAATCAGTCAGCTTTCATTTTTATATATAGAGATTGCAATAAGGGTGTGGAATATTGTTTTACAGTGCTGAGAATGTCACTTTTGCGAAACAGTCGTGGAGAATGTGAGTTATGCAACAACAGCAATAGGATAATGTTCATTTTAAAGCAATAATTAATATATTGTTGATCTTTAACACACAACATACAACTATAAACAATACATTTCAAGGAAAAACAACACAACATTAAGTTGAAAATTTTGGCGAATATATAGAATATATAGACTGATCACACATTGTAAAAATGTTCAAACTGTTCAAATGACTAATGCCAGCATTTCCTGCCATCATTGTCATCATCAGCAATCTCTTAGTCAGTATCTACGACCTGTTGATAGAAGTTTAGGAAATCGCGGGATCTCCAATCATCTCCATAATTTTGTAGTGGTGTGTCGTCGTTCGATCCCTTTTCCTGCTTTACAGAACTGCCTTTATGTATTTCTGCTGTTAACAATGATTTCAAACATTCACCACGTTTTATAATGCTCTAGGCATATCCAAACTTTGTCCTGTACCTCGATTCTCCTTATATCATAACGTTGCTACAATATTTGGATACCAAAATTCCAACCACCGGCCGAATTGATGTTTGTCTCATCAGAATTCACCACGTCTATCACCAATCTTTTCACAATAGCAAACCTCTCAATAACCGTGATATACTGTTTTGGCTCAGTAATGGTCTCCATCTTCTTTACTTCAGTACTACGGAATACACGGTCCAGTGGTATGAAACTGTGACATGTACTCATATGGTTTGCTAGCATTTTTCCTGGCTCTTTCTCCAATTCCAACTGGTGTCACATGTATATCCATTTTCACTTATAATGTTAACATCAAAACATGATCATGTACAGCATGATGATATTTTCATTACAATAATACAATAAAAATATGTAGTGAGTGTCTGCAAACCAAATTGTGGTCACTGATCTCTGTGAAGCTTTCCATTGGCTGAGTGGAGAATGTAAATTTTGCTGTCAACATCAGCAAGAAGAAAGTGAGTTCTGTTACTATACATACGTTTTCACACTAGATTGTACGTGTAATATTCAAGTATTGAACTGACATTTCATTTGGCCACAACATTCCCAATCACCTTGTGTCATCAACTCATTTTGACCCGAATGTGGAGAATGTAAGTTTTGCATTTAGACCCCTTATATTGGAAAGCTGGTGCACCGGTGCAAGTATATCATTGTGAATGTTGATTATGTTGCAAAGTTGTTGAAATATGTCCGTGTATTTTGACAGTAAAATAATGTTACTGTTCATTCCTGTTTGAAAAAAAATTATGATCTTCGTTCACTGTCGTTTACTTAGTCTTATATGATGAGACTTTAACAGTTTCATTTGGTACTACGAAATAGCCTGAAGACTGGAGAGTATGTAATAGGTTATTAAAGAATGTACGTAATTATAGAGGACGTGGAACATAAAACAATGTTAAGCATTCTGAACTCAACATAAATCTCAAATTCGATACAAAAATAAATGCAGTTACAGAAAATACTTTTATCTAAATTTATGACTAAAAGTTGTATCAAAGTAATTCGTTTCCATTGAACTTGCTATGCTTAAAATATTTTCTACTTTTGTTCTTAGTTCAAGATGACCCTGGCATTTGCCCATAAATTTGACAATATGTGTTAGACACGATTAATCTGTTCTTGTTTCCATATTCTCAGTAAAAGAAAATATTGTAATTATAAAGAAACATTTTTGAGCTGAATAACGTACTGTACATTTCCCTCTTAAACCATACGTATATCTACGAGGGTCAGACATTATTAGCGCGGACTTGTGCCACCTTACATAAGTAAGGTGTACGGAGAGAAATACTTTGTTGTGTAACTCATTCTTTCGTCAAAATAAGGAAAACAATCCAGTTTTTTCGTCATACATTTTGGATTGTTATTTCAACAATTTATTTTGTAGAAGGAGCTAAGCTTATCTTTATTTTACACAGACTATTTTTGTTACTACGTAACAGATTGTTCTAGGAACAACCCATAACCAACAGCTAAGCTGGATTTCTGTTTCTATTTCAACAGAAGCATGTTATCTTCAACGGCTATTTTTCTCAGTGTTTGTAGTTAAATACACGAAGAACAGTTTAGACAGCTGGTACTTTATCGAGCGGGCAGACAACTCTCTTATAGTTCTGAGAGATGTATTGGTGAGGCAGAGTGAAGTTGTACTCACCAGGTCCGTGCGTTCCCTCCGAGGGACTCGTCCCCTTACGTCAGTTGCCATCTCTCCCACGCCACACTCATGACCAAGTGCCACAATGAGGGGATGAGCCCCGAGCAGTAAAGAACTATAAGATACTGTGTGAGCGTCTTGAGTGGGGAGGTAAATCTGACAACATGAGTAAGGCCTTCAGACACCCGTCTACAAACCCTCTGTGTATTTTGTGAGTGTTCTTAGCAAACAACTGCCGATATCCCCTGTCACTAACACTGCCGGGCAACTGAATCAGAGAAACTTCATCTTCGAGATAGCAAGGAACACTTCCATTTGCAGAAGGCTCTTACATCGATGAGGTTTCTTTGAACCTGGCAGTCTCAAGCATATATGCAATATCTTGCGAATTTCACTTGTGTTGATTTTATACATCTAAATCAAATTGGAAATATTATTACAATGAGCTCAGGCTTACATTTTAATTTTGTGAAATACTGTAGCAGTAATCGTGTTGTAAAGCTAAACATATTTATATAATACTTGTTATTTCTTCATGATTTTATAGGGTTTCGAACCATTTAGTTATTACAAAATTTATAATTGTTATAAATATGATATGTTTATAGAAAATATACCACACTCCATAATGTTTTTATGCATTTATAATAATTGTATTGATAAATTATGTTATGTTCAAACTAACACAAAAAATTGCCAAATTTCTTACTCGATAAAAATGTAAAACAATCAGCGGACCGGTAAGCATTTGTTGCCAATTGATTCATTACTATTCAAGTTAAAATTATTAAGTTGAAAGCAATATGAAAACAAAATGTAAAACAATCTGCGGACGGGTAAGCATTTAGTTGGTAATTGATTCATTGCTATACTTTCAAGTTAAAAATTATTAACTTGAAAGCAATATGAAAACATTTTTATATAGTAACTTGTGTATTGGTCTAACCAAAATAAACAGTAGATTACAATCAGTGACAGAAAGTACTTTTCATACTATTTTGCGATCTTTTATTTTGTAAAATATATTAATGTTTTATATGTAATTTTAATACACATGCGTAAGTGTTGGACTATCACACATTTTTATTAATGTCTAAACTTGGCGTTTAGTTGTCAAGACTCAACAAGAAATAGTGAATTGTCCTAATATTTGATACCTTCGTGAATTTTTATTTGAATTTGTAATAAGTACAGTTGTCTGATTATGTTTGTAAGCTATGTGTGTCTTATTTGTTACATTAACTAACAAATTTTAAATAAACTTAGCAAAGTAAAATTGTTATAGCTATACAAATTGTATACGTCGGGGACAAGTAAAATGAAACGTGAGATTCCGTTCACAATCTCACTAGAAAAAAAAGTGTTTTTAAGAAACATCTACACGTGTTGTGTCAATTACATTTTCATGACCAAAACTGTATTTAAGGCGTTGTCAAATATCGTTACGATTACAGAATCATCGAAAATGTAAAATAGTGATATTTATGAACGTTTCAATTTATGTACTATGAATTTTGTGATTCTACAGTTAATTGTAACATTTAAATCGAAAACATTTGCGAAATTTTTGTTGCTACGTGTTAAGAGAAATTAATTTAATTTTCCGATTGAGTGAAGTTTATGCCGGAGGTGTTCGCGATATTTATGTTTGTAATGTACTGTTTTTGTTCACATTCAACGCACAGTACAGTATGGGAATAAACACTGACCCATGGTGAGGTGCTGTAAAATAACTGCAAGTACATCAACATATAAACTTTACGGCACACCACTGAACAGGCCATTACCACGTACTATATATTCATAGGAATCTGCACTGCAATGGCTTAGCTAAAGGAAGTGAACATTCTTTAGAATATTAGGTGCTCTAGATGTCACTGCAAATTGGATCAAATTTTATCTTATCCGTGCTAGCTCCGGCTGATCTGGATTTAGTTGCTTGGACATACTCCATTGCGAAATAAATGATTGTCAAAGTATAATAAAAGATTTCTTTTACAGTTATTTATTTCGCAGTGGAGTATGTCCAAGCATCTAAATCAAGTCAAGCCCTCCCATTGCACAGTTCTTTCATATATATCTTGTATTTTGCCTTCGCTACTCATAAAGCGCATAGGTAGAAGTCTATGTTGGTAAGTGGTTATTTAAGAACATACACTGTCATTCACGTAACTACTCAGTAAAAATAATTATTTTATGCTTAACAATATATTTTTTTGTATTGGACATAGCTCCGTATATCACGCCAAAGAATCTGGCAGAGAGAGATAGAGCTGGTATAGTTGTTCGATAACAACTTTAGTTGGTCATACGAGGTATGTTCCTCATAAGCCAGGCCATGCATGCAGTACTAGGGGATACCCAGGTTTTACACGAAACTACCTATTTCTTCCCTAACGCTAGTGTCAGAATAACTTCACAGCGTGGCACTTCAGCCTCGCTTCAGCACAAAAAAAATACTAGTCATTGCTACACAGTTGGAATGTTCATTGATCGGAAACAAGGAAAACATACCTGTTACTTAAATGTCTCCACTCTTGTCGCTACAGGAATCGTGCCATACTTTTTATGCGGTATCGTCTTGACGCATATGAACGTGTCTCCCGTTTCAGTTGCTGTTTGTTTTGTGTGTTCCGTGATGTTATCGTTTAGGTTTATCACCGTTTTCACACTTATAATTTTGTTGTTTGTTAGTATAGTATTATCATATTTGTCTTCTTGTTGGGTATATCGTCGTCATTGTTTTCTGTAATTTTATGTTGTTCGTTAACAATAAATAATGCTGGCGTCTCATTATTTTAATCACGTACTCAAGGTACTCTATGATTCAACAACTTTCTGTCGCAGTGGCATATTAAAGTGAATCAGTTGTTTGAACTTGCAGTTTTTGTTACACAAAATTATCTTTTTTTAACGAACGTCACGTCGCTCTGTATTGCCAGTGCTGTACAACGATGCCAATGAAGCCAAGATGGACAAAGAGATATAAAAATGAAGGGAGTACTCAGGAAAACACTTAGTTTTTTACATTTGGCAGGGACAAAACGCAGAGCGACCAGATCACTGTCTATGAAGGTAGAGGTCTAGACACTGAGGAATAAAACGTGACTCCCTATTTGTCGCCGAGCGCTAGTAGTGATTTAGTAGAAGATTTGTCTTGTTTTATATTTGACTTATCTGAACTTAATGTGAAGTTGTTATCGGAATTGCGTGTATTATATAGAAGAAAAAAAATTGAAATGTAGTTTTGCTTCGGAACACAACCATTGCATTTAGTTTTTCAATCTTTTACATGTAGGCACACATTGTAACGATTCTAAAATTTTGTAGGGCAGGAAATAATAAATTTTGTTCGAATATGATTAATAAAACAATAGTACATAATATTTTTTCAGACAACTTATATAAACCATTCCTTACATGCCAATGCATTTATGGACGCGAAGCATATATCTATTATATCAGCTTACCATACTAACCAAAATTTTATATTAATAATTGCAAAAATTGTAACGCTGCCAGATGTAAACAAGACGAATATTCCACCAAATTACTACTAGAGCTCGGCGACAAATAGGGCGTCCCTTTCTCTTGTTGGGGGGCATGCGCAGTGTCAAGACCTCTTCCTCTTAGACCGTGGACCAGATAATTACAGGTTGTAGAGAAAGTTTGTTTACATCTTCACTTATCAATAAAAGATAACTGAAGTGACATTGAAACGTGTGTTAGGGCTCATTGAAATCAGAAACTGTGAGAGTTTGTTTGATGTTAATGAATCGCCCAATCTGTTTGTATCAGTTTACTGGAGAAGCACAACTGGAAAATTGCAACATCACAGGAAAAGGCACAGTGTGGTAGCATGGTTCATCAAAACCAAATTGGACTTGCAAGTGCAAAGGAATTTCCGTATGCGATACAGAAAGAAAAACACCATCCCGCCCGGCCATTCGAAAGTGGTACTATGCTATTTCCTTGTACGCCTAGTCAGAACTAAAATCAGTAAAGAAAAAGTTTCATTAAATATTCCGTTCCTTCACTTTCTGTTGCATAGACATTCCTACTTACTCGAAGAACAATTTTAGAAATATCGAGTCCGTAAGTGACTTTCATTCGTCTACACGAGATTTGGACCAGAAGAGGAATCCTCGTTGCTGAAGTTCCAGCTGACGCTTCACATTTGTCATGCGCAAAGGAAATGACTGGTGCTTTTCGTTCCCGAGAAACGATTTCAATCTCCAGGGAATGTATCAAAAACCACAGATCTCCGCATTCGTCACCGTCGCTTACCTTCCCGTGGCTGTGTCAATTTATCTCCCGTCTTTCGGTCGACGCCCAACGCTCCCACCATTCATCACTTTCGCTCGTCTTTCATTCCTGTTTCGCTCCAACCACTAAGGCGTTCTAACAGTACCCAAATGCTGTATAAGGTTCTTTCTAATATCTTTGTAAAATTATTGCAATGGAGATAAACAACTTAGTGAAGTATCGTGGGCATTCGCATTTGCAGTGCTATGTCGTCTCAGGAAGCCAAGAGTGAACATATAAAAACCATTAAAGAAAAAAAGTAGAAACAGTCCTAATCGGCTATAGCCAACACATATATAAATCATAACATATAAAAAACGTTGTATCAAATCACAGAACGTCAGCTCTCGAAACGTCGCGACTCACTCGTCTGAGTAAAACTCCTGTGTTCTTCATTTTGTCATCGTTGTTCATCTAGTCTTGTGTTTGTGACGTCTCCGCAGGGTTGTTCTGTTTTGTGTGCAGTATTGCCTTCGTCTTAGTTATTTTCTGCTGCCTTAATTTTGGTGTTCCAAAATTTTTTCTTTTATTTTTTTTTTTTTCATTATTATTTTTGTTTTATTTTTCGTTTTTGTATTTTCTGTGATGTGACACAATTCATCTTGGAAATGTTTTATGTTTCATTACCTCTGTATGTACTGGCTACAGTCGATTAAGGTTGTTCTTCACTTTTTTCTTTGCATTGTTTTTATTGGTTCATTCTTGTTTTTCCGACACGGCATAGTACTGCAATGGCATAGGTCTACAGTGATTAACAAATAAGTTGCTTTCTTTTTAACACAAACATAAAACGTATGTATTTCGAACATGCCACATAGCTCTGTTGCATTAGATATTTGGTTACGTTACTGTAGGTCTTTCACGTTTCTCGTTTAAAAGTTGTATATTATCGTATAAGTTACCAATTGTATTTGAGATAATACTCGGAATATAAGTTGGGAAACATAACAGAAAGGCAAAACCGACGAAAAAATCTTCCAATCAAAGTTATATGTGCTAAATTTTTTTAAATTATTAATAATTAAACGAAAATATATACACATTTTTGGTTACTATACAAATAAAACATTTCCGCGATTATCCAAAAGAACGTATAACGTACTAATTAGTTCAGAATTAAACATGTAGTTTTTACTAGGTAGATAAAAACTACAATGAACACAATAATTAGAAAAAAATCCTACAAAATATTAAAAAAAATTCTGTAATATATGAAACCTCATAGGTTGATACCAACTGATGTTTTGTTGCTATTCTACAGAAATGAAGGAGCGAACTTGCAAACATTTAACCAAGTGTGCTTTTTAGCTTCTTTCCATGACTTTGAAAAGAATATAGTTGTAGGTCTGCCATTTTGTGAGATAGCATGACATAAATAAATATTCAATGACATATTGTAATGGTTTTTTAATTCATCTTCCATTTTTGTTACTAGCAGAATATGAATAAACTATATTTTGTACTATATTTTTGGGAATAATTCAAGTGACGGTAACAAAATTTTACACTATCACGTGTTTTTGCCACAATTTGGAAAGGTATCACTTACATTTTGTGTCAAATTTTTCGATTGAACTAAGGGAATAAAATTAAAATGTATATTTGGTCAGTTGGCCACCAAAGCTTTGATTTACAATGTGGTTTAAAGTTAAAAGGTTCGCAATTTCAGAAGATACCATAACACAAAAAAAAGTTCAAATACTGGGAACTGTTTAGCTGATTTAGACTAAACAAAAGCTTTTGAAATTTTACTGTTAAACTTTAAAACTAAATGGAATTACCTAGGTATACTTGCAGTTTCGGAAGCAAGAAACACTACAATATCACTTTATTATTTACTTCAAGCATACTTTTTATATTTTGGCATTTTATCATTAAACGTATGGACTCAGTAGGGTTTGATATTGTTTGTCCACAGCTGTGTTGGATAATGAAATTTGAAAATATAAATATTTTATGTTATGTCGAAACTATTTTCCTGTACATGTAACTAATGAAATAAGACAGGCAAGAAAATCTTACAGAGCAGCTATTCCGGAGCATAAAACAGTCTGATTAAAGCAATACATTTTCAAATGTCTTAGCTGCTGCGTTATATATTTCTGAGAAATTTTATATATAAGTATTCTAAAGATGCAGTTTTCGAAATTAAAGTTTTAATTTTTTTTAAATACAGTTACATAGATTTGTAAGGAACGTTTTTCCAATTGTTCCGTTTTTACCAACTTAGGTATGCAAAAATATCTTTAAATAATACCCAGTTAACATAAAAAAACTCTTTTTTCGCCTTTTTGTTATATAGCACTCAACGATGGAAACTTTCCATTAATTATTGTTGAATATTTTCCACATAAAATACTGTATTCGGAAATACTTGTTTTAAATTTAAGAGTCTACCAAATTCTTTTAAAACGATGGCCAAATTGGATATTATTTTTTATGATATTATCTACCATGCAATTAAATTAATTTAACCACACTTTTTAGGCAGATATTTTTAGTAAATGCCGCCGCACATACAGATAGTTTTTGAAACATGTGACCAAAATTTACCAATGGGTTACTGACGTGAAAAGAATAAATTTGAAGATGTACACCCATGGTCCATCTCAGATATTAAGGGCTGAAGAAACCCCTAAAGTCGAAGTCAGAAAATCATATTTTGTGGGATATTATAAAAAAGTACTTGTATTAGAGGAATAAAATTAGGTGTAATATTTCACTAAACCATGATCTGGAACAAAATAAAGGTATGTGCACCATACGCACCCCCTTTATTAGTAATAATAAAAACATTTGCACCCTCTTGTTGCAGAAAAATGCTAATGGTATCAAACAAGTGATGTTTTACGCCATAATGTAAACATTGTGTCGTAATTAGTCAGTAAAGCACTCTTGTTGCAAGTCTTAAAAATGCACACAAATATTTAAGTTCTGGCAATAGCCTGGTGGCTAGGCAACACTTGCTACAACCAGCGGTAAACTGTTGTGACTCTAACATGGTGACACGTGCTAAATTATTTTTGGCACGGACAAAGGGGCACTAAAAATGTACATATTTTAATTTTTGGTTTAAGTAAATCGCTTTTTTGTAAGTGTTGACTATTTTGAGTGCATTTGCATAGTCATAGAGCTTATTATTAGAACCGCTAAATTTTTGTGAAAATAATTTTTTCCTAACTGGATTCAGTGACTTACGAGCACAACTACAGCTTTTCTTGGTGGTTATTTGCAGGATATATTTGTGCAGACGCATCGGTGATTTCGATTTGCATGGAGGTAATAGTCTATGGAGTGGAAGCGTTTGAGCAAATGTGAAGTATTCGGCAGACGACGTAGTAGTGGCATAAATGTACACACTTAACATTGAGTTGAATTGAACTGTTTTAGTTTTTCTTTAAATACAAAATTATGGTGAAAGCTTGTACAGCTTTCTGCTTCACTAACAGATTCGGCAGTTGCGGAGGATTAATTTTCCAAAGGTAAAAAACTTTTATTTACTTCCATGAACTTTATAATGTATACACTTATATTACGAGGTAACGTGTCATATCCTTAGAATTTGAAAACTGTGCTGTCCCGCCTGGTACTGTTCTTCATTTCTGATTACGTAAAACAATAATTTCATGTTTACATTTTAGTGCGAAGAGTCGTACATCATTACATTTCATTGCTTTCTGCTGTTCTTATGCCACCCACAATATGGCGACTTACGTAAACAAGCGTTATGCACATGCGCAGTTCGAAGATGATCGTGCTTCACATGACTAACCTGGCGATGTTCGGCGAATGCCACTCCATCCACTATTACCACCATGGTTATTTGACTCTACCAATGAGAATAATGTTACTAAGACACCATACGCCTATGACTTGTTGCTAGAATTCCAAGACGCTGAAAGTCAAAAACATCTTATCACTTGCCATGAACCAGAGCTGTAAATGTGCATGCAATGCTTTGAAACAACTTGGTGCAAATTATGTTCACCAACAAACAATAGTCTCGAGTTACTAATTATGAAAGAAACTTCTGGTTTCGTTTATCACTTGTTTGTCTCATTGTTTGGTTAAACTGTTATCTTATTTCCATAGTCGACCGTTGGGAATGTTGCAGTCTTGCGGTTAAGAGGTGTGTGTACCGGTTTTCGTGTTTGACGCTAAGGACAGCGGAGCAACAAGGGCCAGAGTACCAAGCTCGACCAGAAACATATAACCGATATTCATAGTGCGCCACACTTGCGGGTAAGTTTTCGTTGTACCGTAGTCTTTTCCCTATGGGACCCTGAAATTTTATTTTTGGATCAATGCATGTATCTCATTTTGCTCTTTACGAATTTTGGTCGTATTTTCGGAGTTCCAGCGGTCTAAAAAAGCCTTTCTTACTATTATAAGAAGCTCAGAATTTATGTTTCTAAAAAGCGCGCTGAATTTTTAAATTCGTAGAAGCGTAGTTCATTAGTGTGTGGTTTTTCCGTAGATAAATGAAACGTGAATAAGTTAAGCGATTACGCGTAGAAAGTAATAGACGTGGCGCTCTACAACGCTGACTATGCTCCAGACAAGGTCTTCGCTTTTCCAAACCTCGCGTTTGTATCTGATATCGTCTGCATGGAAGTGCTAATGTCGAACTGTTGGTATTAGTTACGCGCAAAGTAGTATAGATGTGAACATCACTTTTACAGATAGCGATATAAAAATTATACCCACTTCAATGGAGGCACATACTCAAAGATAATAAATAAAATATAACTTTTATTAAATTTTCAATGTGAGCTAAGAAACTTTTAGATAAAATAATTTCTTCCGCATATTTTTGACCTCAGTTACCTTACTCCTTTTTTATCCGCCACTTAAAAGTTGGCAAGTTTTACGTCGCTTTATGGCCCTTTTAAGATTTGTCATATTTTTTAGACTTGTCTAGACGCAAGGGAGAATGCCGATGTAAAAAAAATATGATGGCCAATACGAAGCGCTAATGAGTAGGGACTGAAAAATTTCGCGAATTCAACTACCTGCAGACTATAATCCATTGTACTATGCATACTCAAGCCCCGACTATTTGTCCACTAGCTGCTGCTCAGTGGAACAACAGACAGTGAACGAATAGAAGGAGCTTGAATATGCATAGTACAATGGATTCTAGCCTACTGGTCATTGAATTCGCGAAATTTTCCAGTCCCTACACATGAGGAGTTATGAGAGCGAGGTGAAGAATTCAAAGAATACATTTTACGTATTAAGGAGCAGTATTAGCAATAAGATTTATTCAAATTGTATTTTCAAAATTTTCTCTTTGACAAGGCAAAGGATATCTTCATGGTAAACTGCTTGACGTGGACAATAATGGAATCTTTCATTAATATGTCATGCAGAATCATTGTAAGAGAATTATAGGATAACTTTCAAGAATTCTCTTGCAAGGCCTACGTTGTGTCGAAGAGAAACATTTTATAACATAGTTTGAATAAATGTTATGGCTCAAAATCTGAAAATACAAGGAATTTGTAAACCACTCCTCCTTAATCTCAAATCATGTGGGTAGGAAAGAAAGTGATGTGTAATTTCTAGACCTAGTAATGAAATCTGAAAGGGAAGTTAGATTCTGATATTGTGTATGGTGGCGTAACATAGTATACTTTGATGCTGCAGAAGTACTTAAACGAAGTTTGTTGATATATTCAGGGAGAATATTGATAAGGATTATTAAATTTTTCTGGTAACTATTCACAGTGAATGTTATGCCAGCTAGTATCGTTGTACTGAGCTGAGCTTGTAAGAATAGAATAGATAGCTGGTACAGTGGTTTTTATGGAAAATAAGATTTAAATAAATGATTTGTTTGCATTGGAATTTTCGCTACTGTGCTTAGTAAGCATGCTTTGATACGGTTGTTCAGTACGCTATAGTTGGGATTGATTGAGTGATGGTGGATTTCCCTGAGTTACGTGAGGTTATTGTTGATTGACTCTTAGTAATAGTAAAAATCTTATAAAACTTCTGTCATGGTGGCTGACATTTATGGGGATTGTGGATAGCTAGAAAGTTTTGTCGCTAGCATAAATTTTGAATTATTAATATGCAGTTATTTTACGTTATTTCAGTGAACAGCTTAATAGATATGTGAATTTCCTTGTAGCCTTAAATGTATGTATGTATGTATGTATGTATGTATGTATGTATGTATGTATGTATGTATGTATGTATATATATATATATATATATATATATATATATATATATATATATATATTATCTATAAGTTTAACTGTAAGAAATACAATATCAATCCCAATTTGGACGGCACAGAGAGGGTGTTTTTACCAAGATGTAATTATTAGGTCTAAAGTTGTACAAAAATTTGCTAAATAATTCTCATAATTAATGAGGTACTCTGCCGAAGAATTAAATAATTAACTTCACTTCTAGAAATGTTTTATTTCAGTAAGGCAAAGTTTAAGCAATTATTTTTTTTAGCCTATTTGAACAATTTAGTTGTAGCACATACAAAATTATTTTTGCTGCCTTTTGTAGAGTGCCATATATAATATCAAATAGCTTGTTTGCGATATTCCGGCAGAATAAACAGACGTAGTTATCATAATCCTAGTTCTTCACTTTATTTTAATAGCGGAACATTGCCTGTTATAATCGTTTAAATATTCAAATACATCACAATTCATGTATCTACAGTTACAAGTATTTTTATATCTCGTAACATCTGTCATATAAAAATATGCGGTTAATCAAACATAAATACATTGTCCGTCAATCACAACTCTGCCCAATGACAAACGTGGTCTTATGATAAATTTGTTGTTTCTTTGTTCGCCAAAATATATCATCGGTAATAAACGACATACAATTTTTGGAGTGGAATATTTTTACACTTCGTGATTTGTAAACAAAAAAACTAATTTTATAATGATCACGTTTACAGGCCTAAATGTAATCACTTGGCAGATGTGTTTTTATTGTATTTATAGGTCAGGGCCGCACAGTTCCCTGAAAGCAAATATATATAAAAAACAAACATTTTCTTGCAAAACAACGTATATATCAGACGCTAATAAAAATATATATTCATGTACAAAGTGTGAGTGGCTACGGTGTGTTTTTGCGGGTTTCTTTCAAAAAAATACAGCTGGTATCTAAAACATGACGACAAACTTTAATAGGTAATTTCAAAGATGAACTGAAAGTTTGATATGCAGAACCCATGGTACAGGTCAAACAGGAAGAGCTGTAGAAGTTCACAAAATTTGTGAAAATATTAAAAATTTTAGTGCTATTTTCTACAGAAAAAAAAAATTTGGTCAATAATACGTTTTACCGAATTCAATATTAACGTGAAAGGTTTGTGCATTACACCTCAATCACGTCGAAAGGGGTTTGCATTACTCTTAGTAAAAAAAAAAATAGAATTTTTTCTGCAATTACCTTTGAGGGTAGTCATTAAATATTGTATTTCACAGGAACAATTATATTGCCTAACATGTATGCAACCAGGAATGACTAACAGCGTGCTGCGCCGTAGTGGTAAATTATTAGTGATCTGCATACATAACCTTCTAAAAATAAAGTAAGAAAACTAATTGACTCCGTGCACTTCCTGTTTCATTTCGCACCATCATTAGAAACTCTCCAACACGTCTTAAAATTGGCGGCCTCCCATTTTATTGCAACAGCTGTATCGGCGTATTAAAGACTCTTTAAAAAGCACATGGTGTATCTTGAATTTTGTCACAGGCAGCCATTATACCACCTAGCAGATCTTACTCCGAGTCGAAGAGTGTGTCGTACACTAGACCTTTGATAGTCGAGTGGATTCAGGTAATTCAGGAACGTGCTGGCCACGAAACAGGTCCACCTCTTCCAATCCAATGTGCTGGAAATGACATGTTGAAGTGATTTATATGGTGTTTTAGGCCAACGTGTACGGCATATTTATTTATTCTGCTCGCAAATCACGTAAGTAGACTGATAATTTGTTATAAACTAACAAAGAAATGGTTTGGAATAGTACACCGAGTCATTAATGTTTGTGAGACATATTATTGGTTGCCGCAAAAAAAAAAAAAAATAAGTAAACAATATTTTGTGAATAAATTATTAAATTGTCACATTCTGTATCCATTTACTGTATATGTTTTACATATACCATCATAACACACTAAATGCTTCACAAAATAGTTGGCAAGAGTTGCTCTGGAAGAACAGACCTGCAGCATCCAAAGAGCATTTAAACCTAAATACAGAAGTTGGAACATGAATAAACAAATAAATACATAATTTTGAAAATAAGCAGCAATTGAATCTATCCCGTGATTGTAGCTACTTTTTCTGATAACTAACTAAGAATATTTTAATGTTACACACAAACTTTAGCAAAGTATTAATGAACACCGTTCGAACTAAAGTCATGTAAAACGTAGTGTAGGTTGATCAATACAAGTTTCCACTTAAAAATAATGTAGGGAGTTTCAGGTATATTTCGTAACCGCAGCGAACGCAAACCGTAAAAAGTTCGAGGAGCCACCATAAATATGTAAACAGTCTTTACAAGTACATAACATTTACGCTTCTGTGTTGACCTTTATGGTAACCCAACCTGCTTTCATGTATGCACCAGCGACATGTGGTGCCGATGTTATCTGGCGGTCATCCATCCAAGTATTAACCATGCTCGCAGATACTTTACTTTAGGGATCAAATGACAACCAGAGATGACGCAGAACCTTTTTTCAGTCAGCATCGCAGCGGTAGGTGTTTTGATATCTGTTATGTGTATCGTATAACTAAAATAAACACTGTTAACAGCATTTTATTTCTATTATATTAACAATTCTTGTACTTTAACAAGTATTTATTTTTAATGAATTTTAAATATCATGCAAAAAGCCCCTTGCGTGGGTGCTAGTTAATTGATTTTCAGTTGAAAAATTAAATATTATCATTTACAAAATATGTTTGAAGAGCTGAACAGAAAGAGCACGGAGAATTTATATCTACACATACCCAAGATTTATTACTATTTGCGTTTCTTTAAAGCTCCACGAATCACGCTACACTGGGAAATGAAGAGCAATAAGAATGGTCCATGGAGAAATCTTAGACTTCATTTAACATTCACGTTGAAGAAAACACTGGCCCGGGGGGTGGGGGGGGGAGTGGTTATGAGTTTAGCTATTTATTCTCAAATAAAAGAAACGTACAGCTGTAAACGGGTACTTCAAGTTCATTACATTTCTTGTTTTTTACCGTTTTACTATGCGTACATGAACTTAAAGCAGGTTCCTCGTGTTAAATATAAAATATATACGTCCTGTGAGTGTACATACACGTCACTATTTATATTGTTATTCTTCACATACATTTCCACTTAGACTACATAATTCTAAAACATTTATTGAAAAATATTGTTTTATGTATTGTGAGAAAACACTTAAAGAACTGTATTTTGTTTGATAATACTAAACAAAAGAAGTTAAATCATTTTGTCAATCAATTTTTTTTTTTGGCTAAATGGATAGCAAGCCTCAAAAAATTTTATTGGGGAAAAGAATTAAACATTTCTAATAATGGGAACTTTCTTTTCACATAAATTGATATTCCTTTAAATCTTAGACTGTAGTATTGACTAGAGGGTTAAATGTAATAAACACACACACACACACATACACACTCTCGCTCCATCATACTCGCACAAACACACACACATACATTGTATATTAGGGTGCGCGTGTGTGATACGAATTTATCGCTGAACTTGATTTGAAAACCTGTGTTAAAACTCTAATATATTATGCAAATTATCCGCAATTTACACATGTAGCCACTTAAATGGTAAAAATTTTGACCTTCTAGTAACTAAGTGCAAACATGATATCCAGTTTTAAAAAATCTATTATTATGGCTGACAAAGTTACTTGCTACAGAAAATGTATTAATAGCTTCTAAAAAAAGTGATATTGTTAAGGAACGTGGCCATTTTTAAATTATATTTTTTTGTGAATATAATAAGGAAAGTAACGTTAGTATTTTAAAATTAATTTCAACACTTAATAATAATTCACAATACTCAAAATTAGAATCATTGAAGTTGTAACCTATTGAACGGCTTTACACTGTTTCTCACTGGTTTCCGTGTGGTTTTCTTAATAATGCCAAGTAAAGAAATCAAGGAACTACATATTTGGGTAACGTATTGTACTAAACAGTTTGATTCGCATTTTAATCGTTATAATATCATTTTATTAACATAATTTAAAAGTACATTGCAGTTATACAACTAAAGCGTAATTTCATTTCATCGGTGGATAGTTACTAGAAACTAGAGAATACGCTCTGATTTTTCTTGTAAACCAAAATAAATTAAATTTCGTATGTAGTGCTTACAGAATATTATAAATAGGTGAGTTTTGAAACTATGATAATTTAAAGAAGTAGGATTCGTATGTTTAAATATAGACTAATACATAAATAGTAAGACATTGGTACATTCAAATACCTTTAAATTATTGCTACCGTCTCACTCAAAACACATAAGGTTTTATTATTTAAAAATTAGGAAAAGTAAATATAATTATAAGAAACTGTTTTTCTTTACAAAATAGTACTGTCAAAAGAGGTGGTTTTCCTTCCAAACTTTTAAAAATGTTCATTGCTATAACAGAAGGGAAGGAATGAAAGACTAGTTATTATTACGAGCAAACAAAGAGTGCGCGAAGTTCTACAATTTGAATACGAAGACAGGGAGAAAGAGATTTCTTAAGGAGAAACGAACCAGGAGAAGTGCCACGTGTTTCCGCACCAGCTCCCCGCAGTCCTTGAGGAGTATTCACATCGGCGATATGCAAATGTTGACTGATGACTTTCTTTTCGTAAAGAACTGCTGCGAGTAATGAGGCTTTGATAGCTCGTGCCAGCGCACAATAGATGGCTCGTAGACAATGGTGGCGGTGCCTTAGGGGAGGGAGAGGGGGTGACTGGGGAGTCATGGGTGGCAACTGCTGCAGTTCAAAGTGTTTCATCCCTTGGATGGTCCCTCGCCGGGTCTGTCCCTCCGTAAGAGGGTGCTAGCATTACGGAAGGCCGGGGGAAGTTCGGAATTGGAAGGGGTGACTTAATCCATTTTACACACGTCCCTCATTCCTGTGAAGTCCTCCCTGTTAAGGTGAGTTCACAATTGATAATATAACACTAAGCATAAAACATAGCTCGTTCACGCAAGAACTCACCTTTGTGTATTCTTACCTACCGATTCACGACTCTTAAAAAGTGGTCGTGTGCATAGAGATTCTGATACACGAAATGGTAATACTTCATTCCTTCTGCGTACGCATAGAACAGCAACCAATCACTCCAAAGGATTTAGTGAATGACCGCCATGTTGGTTTAACCTCCAAAAATACACAGGAATAAAACATAGCTAGAACAAGACATTTTAATTGTGAACCAACCCTTAGACGTAAGGGTTTCGAGATGCTGGATCTCCGCGAATTTGTGTTATGGTGGGGGTGGGGAAGGGAGATCATGACAAGTCTTCGAAAGAGGAAACTTTTCTTCTCTCCTTCGAACAACGTTTCGCCTTGTCTCCATTTCTTTGTCACTTTCCATCCCGCTCTCATTCAGCCTCCCTCTCTCTCAGGGTCTGGACAAGCTGGGGAGGAATTGATTAATGGAAGACACCGTGCTAAGCACCGTTGGCAACGAGAGGCGAAGCGATAATCCATAATAACGATAGCAAACAAAAACATCTCGACAGCGTCGGCGTTAGGATGCTCTGCTCCTTTGCATTTCATTTCCACCACCATTCTCCAGAGACAATCCGTTCTCCGGGCCATTATGTAGCAGTTTTTTGCTGAGCTGTAATTAGCTACCAGGAGCTAAAGTGAGGTTTTCCTTATGTTTTGTTTTTAAGTAAGGAGACTTTCCTGGCTATTCTATGAACAATGGGATCCAACATATTTCAGTGGAGAGAAGAATATATTTTCCTTGATTATCTCTGATGCGAAAAGTTGGCTAAGGGCTAGTTCCTTGGAATTTTTAGACTTGTGCCAAAAACTCAAATATTTTTTAACCAAAAGCTCTGAAAATTTTGAGACAGTGTGCGGTCCCACGATGCACAATACTGTGGATACGTTTTTAAAAATAATGCACTATTCGTCAGCAGAGAAAATATTTCGCTTAATTATGGCTTATTTTCACGACATAAAAACGTTGTACTTTGGGTGATGAAAGCTAGGAAACCGTACTGTATACTATTACAAAAATTTCAGCTACAAATTATGATATATTAATGTCAAAACTGTAGAGCAAAATTTTTTTGAGTATTAGGTAGCAATATTTTTTTTTTTTTTTTCGAAATCACTGCAAAACTAAGGAACAAGCCCTTAAGCCACCTTACGAGGTTGCTGGCTGACACATCGCTGTCACATTTGTTAACTAAATAACTCGTGACATGAGTCTGTCATGAATTTTATTATCTGTTTGGTCATATGTGCTACAGAAAAGGTATCAATTATAATTAAGAAACATAAATTTAATTTTAGTTTTTATAATAAATTTCTGGCTGGAAAACCCTTGTCATAATAAATAGTCCACATTAAAAGAGTTTAAGTAAGCTTTAATTCAATACGTTTTAACTTAACGATTGTTTTATTTAAAAATTTAATACGTTTTAGTGGTTAGTTCCGTTAATGCTGGCCGTGAGACAATAATCAGTAAAATATTCACAGAAATATTGTTTGCTGAACATATTCAAGTACATGTTAGCGAAAATGTCGTGGTAAGCTCTGAATGACGTCCTTCACGGCCATAAAACGTGTACTAGGAGTCAGGTGTTTACATGCAAGAGTTAACAACTGTATAATCCTTAAATTTCGTACAGTTACAAACATTACAAGTATTTTCTTTTTAATTAACATTTTTTTTTCAGTTATCGGTGTTTCTCGTTATCACTTCGGGAATGTAAAAACTCCCAAAACGAGAATCTTCGCCATCGTTCTTTGTGGGTGAAATGCTGCTATAGGACGAGAATAGTACAATAGAGCCATACGCAGCATTCTTTTGTCTTTAATATTATGTCTAGAGTGATACGGTCTCGGCTGAAATTCGAATAGTGGCGAGTCTACATTGGGATAACTGCTTCTTATTTCAGTGCCTAGCGCATAGGCGCTTTCTCTGGTCGCTCTTGCCATTTCAGGGTTTCTATGCCGTATATATAAATGGACGGTGCTATGCTTCACCATACTAAGTGCGAATTTTTAGTTATTAGTAAATCAATCCTGGATTTGAACAGCTTTATAGTCCAGTAGAGTTCATGATTATAACCACTGGACACAGGATTAAAATACTTATGCAAGACAGTTTCACAGCCGAAAACTATTTTATATCCTAACTAACAAATGGCGCATAGTTGATTGGTGCACAACACTATCCAAACATGCTCGTAAATTAACGACGAACTTAACTGGTCCGCCTACCTTAGCCACCTAGCAAGGTGCAGCCATTACACAGAAGATATTTCTAGAACTCCTCGACATGGTGAGAAATAGCATTCAAAGAATGAGTGAGAGATTTTGGTCAGCGCTTAACATCGTGATCTTCAGCGTGGGTGAGGGGTGACGAGGTGACAATGGAGCAGAGCCGGAATAAACGGGCGAGAGAAACGGGAAATCCCCGAGAAAACCCGCCGACCAGCGGCATCGCCCGTCACAATTTCCACAAGCAAAAATCCGGGAACCGACCCCGCCGGGAATCGAAAGCATTCAGAGAAAGAACTTTATATTTGTGAATACCAATTTCAGGTTCTCCATCTATTTTCGCTTCCGATGTGGTTGGTGCAGTGACTTGGGCATTCACCCTCCCTCTAAGTTTATCCGCATTCGATTCCCGGTGGAGTTGAACAGGATTTTTGCACGTAAGAATTACACCGGGTGATGCCGTAGGTCTGTGTGGGTTTCTCGCGGATCTCCTGTTTCCCAGGCACCTTCACTCCGGTACTGCTCCATAATTACCTCGAGTCAGCCCTCACCAGCCCTAAAGACCTAGATGTTAAGTACTGACCAAAATCTCATCACTTCTTGTGGCCAAAAAAGGCGAAAGTTGAAAGTAGGGGCTTTTGCGGAGATGCTTATTTATGACTGTTAGGATGAAGATTGAAGAATTATTTTATTACGTCATATAGGTATTAATGCTGATGGAACTGAATATTCTCATAGAGGCGAGAATACTGCCTGTCCAGTTAATTAACATGCGTCTAAAGGTTAGTATAAGCCACATGAGCGTTCATGTGTCGTCCTCAACGCTTCTGCACTTTTATGACTCGGGCGCCTGTAATACTCCCACCGGGGCGGTTATACTAAGGAGGGAGAAGTTACCGATTTATTTATCATAGTAATTCTTGTTTCAGATTTATTTCTGAATAAATATAGCTTCGTTAGAGCATAAAATATGTTCTCACGATATTTATGACGTGACATGATTGTATAGAAGTTCTGTTTACTGCATTTAAAATCAACCAACGCATTTATCCAATATTCAAGTCCGGACGCTTCTATAGGATGTACTACTGAAAGCATTTTGTGAATTCTGGCTTTAAATTATTCACAATTTTTAATAAGAAAACTCAAATATAACACCGCGCAGTGCTATATCCCACTTCTAAGCGCTCCTCATGACCTCGCCATACATATGACTGTGTTTACTTCCCTTGGGACAAGTGGTTTTCTGCTACACCAGCAAGACGTATAGGTATTTTTCCCGCCGGCCGTTTTGAACGAAGCCAAGTGTAGTATATATTACAGCAAGCAAGGTAATATACCAGGTGGCCCTACACAGTATCAAAAGAACATACAATTTTATACCACCTGCCAAGGACGACGGAATATATGAATATATATATATATATTTTTAAGGATATTAGTTGATCTCCGATAAGGCCCTGGGGGAACATTCCGGAAAACACTTGGCGAGTACTGTATGTAAGGACGATTTCCCCCAGCTCAGACTTCTGAAGTCCGGAGTTATGAATGTCTAGAGTTCTTCAGCTAGGGGGCCGCGGTGGCCGAATGGTCAGACCATTCGCCTCCCACCAAGGCGATCTGGGGGTCGGTCCCCGGATTTTCGCATGTGGGAATCGTGCCGTACGATGCCACTGGTCGACGGGTTTTCTTGGGAGTCTCCCGTTTCCCCCGCCCTTTCATTCCGGCGATGCTCCCTACTCACCTCATGCCACCCTTCACCAACGCTAAAGACCTCGATGTTGAGAGCTGACCAGAATATCTCACTCACTCATTCTTCAGCTAGGGAAGTGGTCTTCAGTTCTGGTTTCGACTAGTGTGCCTGCGGAGCAGCGAGTGTTGGCGGCGGCGAGTCAGGGAGAGCAGCGGTGACGTCGTCGGGTACCCAATGTCTGCGAATTGGTTCTGGAACATTCGGCGCGAGGCCTGCAGTTAATTGAGCGAGCGTTAGTACGCAGTCGAGGACCTGTGGACGAGGTGACTGTACTGAATATATATTAATGGTGTTTGGTGCAAGGAAAACTGTCAAATGGTTAAACTACGCATGGTTACTTTTATAGTGACTACTGCACTTTCAGAACGCCCACTTTAGAACATATAATAAATGAGGAAGAAAATTTAATTAAAAGCCGTAATTTATGACTTACAGTAATTTTATTACTAATTTGACCAATCAGTTGTTGTCTAGAGTTAAATCATGTTTTGTATCAAATCAATCAATTTCGGTACAAAACATCTTTTCACTCTAGACAACTACTGATCAGTCAGATCAGTAATATAAGAACGTTAAGTCGTTAAGTATCGTTTTATTTTCATTTTCTTCCGCACTGATAATGATGACATATTACACATGCTCACGAACGGCGCTCGAAAGTGTGCATGAGCTTGTAAGTCATCACAAACTCCTCATATATACAGTTGCAACTACAAGTTTTACTGTTATTTTTTGTCTGTTGTTTCGAATTTACTGACGGAATTCCTTATATGGAATAATTTGAGTTATTTACTTACTTTTTCCGTGGCTTATTTTTTGGTACTTGGTGCTCGTTTGTTCATTTATTTTGCTATAACTTATTGGCTGAATTCTTTGTGGAATTGTGTATATTTGGCAATGTTTTTCTGCAACAAACAATGTATTTTGGTTTGTTTACTTATCTGCATGTATGCGTGTATTCTCTGCTTTTCTGCGACTCATCGTTTGCTGTAATGGCATTATGTCCAAAATACTTTAGTTTGTTGCCAATTTTATTCTCAGGACACGTAACGTCATGCAGATAACCGCAGTGGAAACTCTAAAGTACATCACATGCAATTTAACAATTATTTTTTTGTTTTCCATGCAGTAATTCCCTTAATGCAGCGATGAAAATATTTTTTTCGCAGACGTTCAATCGTATAAATAGAAATTTGTATACAGTAACATACTGAATATATGCTTGTTTAGTGAGTGGCCATAGTTGAAACCAACGAAGGAAATTTACAACATAAATGTAAATTGAATTTGTGACCATCACATACCAACCGTTTCAGTTGTAACATTACAAAATACTACCAAAACTACCAAAATATTTTGTATAAAATTAAAATATTATATTCTATAACTGCCGTATTCTGTAGAATCTGTTTACTGTGTGGAATTTCTGATACATCGTGGAACTTTTTTACTTACTTTAATTTGTGTCCAATTATATTTGCTATCATTGGTTTTAAATTTTTGGGTAGTTAAACTTATAATTTTTCGGGACAAATAAAACATTGCCATGCTAAGGGAATATCGATTAAAGTAACCTACAATATGGGAAACCATTAAGGTTATAATTTTATTCATAGCTGTCTTAGTTGTAGGCCTACGTGTCATTTTCAATTTACAAAATGTTTTTACCTAACGATTTCTAAGAAAACTATTGAAAATATATTAGATTTACGTAATTTTTGTGCTTGTCAAGGCAAATTCGAAATTTCGTGGTTTTTAATTTTTGTCCTTTTTTTAAGCTATTTTATACTTCTGGATAAATCTAAGACAGTAATTGGATTTCAGTCAATTTTGAATATCCTATAAAAATTTTTCCTTCGATTTCTGTTTAAGCATTTACTGTCGTAAAAGGCATGGTTCATAAATTCTTATTTCATAAATTGTTTTACTGGGACGAATTTCAGGAATACAAATTTAAATTAAAGGTGGATTTTGGTACATTTTGTATATGTAATGGAAAACTTAGTATGCTTAAATTTTGCCTGCTATGTTTTCTATCCGAAAATGAATCATTTTTTTAACAGTTTAACTTTATGTGTTTTTGCGAAACAAGTATGGAAAAAAAAAACAATATAAAGTAGTCGATTTCGGTGGATTTTGGGTAGGTTTTTAGGAAATTTACACAGTTCTTGTAGTAAAATACATAGTTTGATTTTTAGTTATTTTATGTAATTTTTTTGAAGAAAACGTCTTGGAAAACTCATACGAAAATGTATGAACAAGGATGAAGTTTGAACATTTGATAAGATAATTTTGTTCAGTATATTTTTGTCGCAAGTTGCACCGATTTTTTATTATTAAATTAATTACAGGTTTTGCGGTTTAATTATCGCAAAAAAAGTAACATTTAAGGAGGGTTTTAAATATGAAATTCTAAACATTTTCCTGCGAATTTGTATGTAAAAAAACTATTCTTACAATTGGTCCATACATAGAATATTTCTGTTTTATATATATTTCCTGGACAATTATGGTTTGTCCATTATCCTTGGATATATTTTCCACCACCCCGATTCATCCCAGGATACAGGGTAGATACGCTGAAGTTCCACACAAAATGTATTTTTCTGTCAGACTGACTCCCTTATACCATCTGTGTAGTTTCGGTCTAACGACCATTCTGAAAATCCTGAGAAACATATTTCACCACGAACACACGATCGTTCTTAGAAGCATTAATGACACATTAACTTCGTATATGACAGAAAAATATTATTGTTACTGAATTGCTATTTTTATTAAAATTATTAATTATAGAACAGCCAGAACTTTTACTACATGCTACTGGCTTTATATTATAAATCAAACGATAGCATTTTAAATTCTGTAGTTTAATTAACAGTTCTATCATAAAGAGTGAGCTCGAGAATTTAATATTTTCCACTGGAACAAATTTGCTGTCTTCAGAATTCTTATTCGTTCTTGTGTTTGTCCGGTTTCTTTAATTCCTTCCCAAGTTTCATTCATCATGGAACATCAAAGTTATAATTTTCTTGATGTCGAATTCGAACAGCAACGAAATGTCTTCCACAGTTTGCCAAGCCAAAGACACAAATTAATTTCTTCACTTTGAAGTCAGTGAATTATAGAAGAAACATTTCCTTAGCTCCTGCGTTTAATATCTACATTCCGAGAATTTGTTGACATGGTTGGAAAATTAATTTAAATTATACGATCATTCTGCATGTTTCATCTTCTGTTAAACGGAAATACTGGTAAAGGGAATTCAATACTACTATTGAAGCAACCTGCATAAGTTTAATTTATGTAGGTTATGATTTTGAATTTTTACTTTAACTTCAGCAGTCTTCGGATTTATTTTAAAAAATTTATTGCTTTACGTAATAAATACAAATATACTTATGTAAATTTTTTTTGTTATATACATATTTATAAACATGCTACTATAAATTTTGGAACAAATAAAACAAATTGTTTCATGAACAGTGTGACAGTGTACCAAATTAATAATTAAGATAAAAAAAAATTAAAACAACATATGATTTTGATTCCTATAGAAAAAAGATGAAACGGTATAGTAAAATTTGACGTGATTCATTTTCAAATATTATAAAAAAGTAGAGTCTGAAGAGACAAATTTTAAAAATTATTTGTAGGGTAACATTACTCCCATTAGATTCACTTTAGGGACAAATGGAAAAGACATTTTCGACATAGTTTTCTTGAGAGCTATCACCACACAGAAAATTAACACTCTCCATCCTGGTATATATATATATATATATATATATATATATATATATATATATATATATATATATATGCATATATAAATATATTAGTATGATGCACAAACACACAGTTGCAACTGTTCAACAGAAAACATAAATGTGACATATAAAATGCAGATAATATGGCTATTGTGACCTTTTAGTATATCATGCGTACTTTTTTTTGTGTAGATCGAATTTGCTTTATTTGTGTCACCATTAAACGATTTTGTGGTACCAAACTGCAGTGGAACCACAAGTAAAGTAGTAGCCACCTATTACTGACAAATTAAAATTTGAGCCAAAATACATAGTTCACACTGTGGTGTTACGAATTCTGTATTAGCATCAAATACTTCTAATAATAAACAATTTGATTAAGTTACATATTTTATTCCTTAGAAGTTTGTCGGGGTCGTTGTTGACCAACGTACTTGAAACCTCAAGGGTTATATGACAGACCAAACAATCGATAGTCTTAAATTTTTATAATTCTTACCCTTCGCCCAGAAGTTTGTAAGTAGCTTTTTCTCAACTCACATGAGTTAGAGTTATTGCGCAAATTAAGACATTTTCCTTCCTACAGCGGTAGATGGCTTGGAACTTCTTTATTAACTAACAACCGTACCAACCTTTACTGAAGTAGTCGGTTCTGAGTCTTGTTTAGGGAGACACACCATGACTGTCATCAGAGAAATGAACTGCTACCACCCTATTTTAGTCAAAAAAAAACTTACGATCACAGTAGTTTGAGGATTAACACCAAAAAGGTATTCAGAAGGCGTTCTCATTACAGCGACAAAATAACTACGCCCGTTACTAGTTACCACTGTCTGTCACTTATTGCTGGCTGGCCGTAATCAACTTAAATTACATTCCACACGTTAGAATAACTCAAGGCCCACTCCCAAGCATAGGAACGTCAGCCACGAATTCCAGCGAGTACTCTATTCACAATCGGCTCAGCTCTATGATAGTACTTTCCGTATTGATGTCCAGTTCCTGCGACCGATGTTTCATCATCGCCAAATGCAACTCTTGAAATGCATCTTACGGATCATTTAAACTAAAGTGCATCAGCAAGCGATCAGCACCTGCTCGAGTACCTGCGCACCGGGCCCAAAGATTGTAAGTCTATCATAACATTAGTTGAATATACTATCTCTTATCACTATCAACACCCACACAACTGCACTTCGGCCGGAGCACCAGCAGAACCTCCACTTCAAAATGTTGTTATCCCCACTCCGCTAGCCACAGCAAGTGGACACGGTGTTTATAGGCCAGACCTATGGTAGTTAGAGATGGCCGTGAGTGATTGAGGCTGAATATTCGCTTGCTAGTCGTCTAGGGTTTCAGTTTAAATCAATAATGTGTTTTAATCTGGAGGACTACCGAGATACATCCAGCTATAAGTCAGGCACTTATATACAAAACTCAGAGCCTACAAACCTTATAATCGTTGCAGGCAAGTTGCACGATTACGTCTGGATGCCTTTAAAGCCCCACTGAGCCATTATATGAAATAACAGCATAAAAACTTTACTGACACCCAAGGAACAATAAAGTGCTTTATCTCACTTTTTGTAATGTGTGCAGTGAACTTTAATTGCCGATATTTTGTATTTTTTCTCGATAAGTTATGTTTTAAATAACTTATACTGATTAAACTGAGTAAGTAGTATCAGTTCCAAACATGAGAAAATTTCAAATTTTACCCTTTTGTAGATTTTAAGTGCTAGAGAGAACCAAAAATGTGTAAATTTTACATGATTTTTATTATACATAAAATAGAATAAAAGCCATACATGAGCAAAGCTGAACGTTACTCTTACAGCTTCGTCAATCTTGTTTCGAAGAGACGCTTGCTGTTACCAACAAATGCACCTCACAATTAACAAATATGTAACACAAAACTTTATACTTAATGATTTTGTTTACCATTCCTTAATTTCTATTAAAAATTAAGTAACTAAAAGGAATTTGTATTACGATGCCTATTGACCTACGTAAAAACTATAATTTTAGGCAACATACAATGAAAAGCGACGCAATGATGCAGTTAAAATTCAAGCTGGTTCCAAAGATATTTTTCAAGGATAATTTGATGTCACTTTTGAGCCAAAGAGTGTCTATATATGTTGCAGGCACTCCGTAGATACAACTGCCATGTGCTGATAGGTATTGTCTTATTTAATTACGAACATATATTTTGGTCTCGCGGACAGTTGAAACATAAGGATGCAGGATGTCTTCGATACGCTGATGTTACTTCGAAGGAATTGATAATACAGGGCAGGTTTCCGGAAGTAACATCCTTCTCACTGTAAAAAAACTTCCTCAAATGTATAGGAAGTTATTATCCCAGACGCATTATGGGACAGTTACCATACTTCCGTCTTGCAAATATGAAAACGTTTACAAATGTTACAATACAAGTCTGGTAACTTTTGTATACATTTGACTGTTTTATAATTAGGTTTAGGTGTGCCATGGATGTCTTGGGAAACTATTCTACCATACCTACTTTCTTTAGCGGTCCTATACGCACGTCTGGTAAATTTACAAACAGTTTTTTAGAGTATACTATAGACACCTTGATGAAATGAACAATGCCTGCATGTCTTTTCACAGAATTGGTTATGGAAAGTCATGTCCCCTCGGCGTAGTCATGTTTGTACACAGTGTTAACATTTCTTAGTAATAGCATCAATCTTTGCTTTAGTGTAAAATATTTTATACGAATGGACGGTGAGCTCCATAAATTCTCCGTTGCCATTTTGTCGAATCAAAATGACGTTAACGAAGGGTGTTGTAGCAACTGTGTTTGTATGGCAGACCGCAATGAAGCATAATACGACGATTCATTTTCTGTATGGTTTGTCTAAACATACTGGAACTTCTATGATTGTTTCCTTTGTCCTCTTGTTCCCAAATTATTACAAGAGTGAGTGATGTAAGAATGCCCTACATGGCGCTTAACATTATACTATCCCTGGCCCTATACAGATCCACAAAACGGGACAGCTGAAACAGTCAAATAGTGTCAATTGCAATTTATTCTATTACTGATATGTTTACGAAGGATAGCTGACTGTTAATTTTTCAGCATGCTTTAATTTAAAATGAATTTTATTCGTGATGAAACTGCTATAACGCAATATCATGATAGTAGAAGGGAATAGGGGGTGCACTTTGGTGGCGCGTGGCATCGGAGCTCGGAGCCACGGCCGCCATCTTGGCCGCCATCTTGTCGGCCATCTTGTCGGCCATCGTCGGCCATTTTGTCGTACATCTTGTCGGCCATCTTGGATTGTCGACCATTTTGTCGGCTATTTTGTCGGCCATTTTGTCGACGACGTCCTTTCTCTCGGC
>PNEQ01126582.1:8149-26930 GCA_003012365.1 Medauroidea extradentata
TTAAAAAAAAAAAAAAAAAAAAAAAAAAAAAACATTAAATTAAGACAAAAAAAATTGAAATTACAGTATGATAAGAGGCCAAGTAAGTGCTACGTGCCAGTGCACGTCACAATACATACTCGTCTACATATCCAGACATAATTTGTTTAAAACTATTTTGGAATTACATATCCAGCACAATATTGTTTCAATGTACAGACTCGTAGGCTTACATGGGAAACTTTTCCCCAAACTCTCAAAATTCCCTAATTCCCTGTTTTCCCAACCACTTTCAAATTCCCTGACTTTTCCCATTTTCCAGTCTGAGGCCACCCTGGTTTTACTTTCTTGCTCCTCAGAAATGTTCGTGGCATTCGTTCATCCTCTGAGATCGAGCCAGACATCTCGTCTCTCCCCTCCCTTCCGACACTTCCTGTTACTTCTCGTCCATCCCCCAGCGATAAGACAAGTCACAACCAGCACGCAATCTTTTTGACTGCTGTGATGTGTTACTTTCAAGTCCTTATACCTTGCGTGTAATTTATTAATGTTTCAATAAAAGTTCCTATCGTTCTAGACATGTTACCAATATTAAATTTACTTCTTGTGCACAAAAAGTTACACTTTATACTGTTCAAATATAATTTTTAGTATGACAATAGGAGGTTTATAGGACCTTCTTGGGTTCATTACACTGAAACCCTCTAAAGAAGTTTCCTTGTATATAAGTTGAATAGTTTTGCACATGTCTGTACGTTCATGTGAAATTTTACCCTTTTAAGAAATTTACCTGTGTAATATGCATAATTTCTTTCTGTCCCATCACAAATGTCTTAAAAGGGTTTCACTGAATTTTTCTTCAGAAGACCCATGATATTACAATGATTTATATTTAATTTTAAATACTGTACTTTCCTTTTTTTTTGTCAAGATTAGTGAACGCAGACTTGTGCCAAATATAGCAACTTTTGACACAGGCATTGAGAAATGGGTCAAAATTGGTCCAAAATTCTTATAATGACCCCACCTCTATAACAACCCTATTCCCAGAAATCATTAGGGGTTATTATAAAGAGGTTTTACTGTATATACAAAATATTCCCACTACCTTTGTAATCAATTTTTGTTTACGTTGCTTGTACAGTAAAGAACAATGAAGCATTGAAGAATAGGCCTAAACAGGTTGAACCACCAGGGAAATATCTAACACATTAAATTTAAAACTGGCATAAATTTTTGCTCTGCATTTTCTTTAGTAGGAAGTTAACATATAATAACACTCTCCGTAAAAAAAAGGTGACACATCAAAAAGAGGCGACACATCAAAAAGAGGCGACACATCAAAAAGAGGCGACACATCAAAAAGAGGTGACACATCAAAAAGAGGTGACACATCAAAAAGAGGTGACACATCAAAAAGAGGTGACACATCAAAAAGAGGTGACACATCAAAAAGAGGCGACACATCAAAAAGAGGTGACACATCAAAAAGAGGTGACACATCAAAAAGAGGTGACACATCAAAAAGAGGTGACACATCAAAAAGAGGGAAACCAAGACAAAAAAATCTGGGGTAAACAAACACAATTTCTTAATCATTGACATAGCAGCTGCTCTATTTAAAGAACAAAACCCTAAAAAACAGAACCATACATTTTGCAAATTATTTTCTTATGGAATAAGTCTGCAATGGATGCTTGTATAGTTTTCCTGGAACTGCTGTCTATGAAATAATTCCTGAAGAATTTTGACTGCTTCAAAATATCAACGCTCGCATTTGCATAACATGTGAGAGGATTTGAGAAGACGTCTACCTTGGTTTCTGCTGTTCTGGTTCTTCCGGTTCACTCTACTCACCGCTGGAAGACTTGTTTGGTCCACTAATGATGTCCTCATAACAGAGTTCACCTCAAGCTGCTAAGTCTTTGTCAACCGTGATTTGAATGGGTTTGTTACATTCACTTACAGACTTCGCCACTGGCAGGGAGAAAGATGACAGCTGTGTAGTTAGCTTTCCGACGGCAGTTGGAATGGTCCCTGATGTAATATCGTCCCAGCTGGCCACAATTCCTTGCAGGGCTCTGAAAACTTCCCACTTCTTGTAAGACTGCTCCAAATCCAGTGATATCAGAATGTGCTATGGTTTACCCTTGAATTTCAGTTTCAACTTCTGGATGATAGTATGATACCTTGGTTAACGGGCTGAAGGATGCTGCTGGTTTTTGGTGGCAAGAACACCAGTATTCTTCAAGCTACCGAATGCTGGATGATCAGGGCAGTTGTCAACAAAAAGAAAAATTTGAATGGCGGAAAATAGGCCGCTAGGCTAACAAAGTAATATAACAGACAGAAGTACAAGTACTTACAGTTGATACTTGCAAATAGGTACACACATACAAAGGGACGACGCACATTTTTGCGCGGAAGCACGGTCGTGACGTTTCGCCAGTATTAAAATGTACAATTGTATGATTTCTGCAACCCACGCGAACTTTGAATGCTCAAAGCCACTTTGTGAAAACAGCTGAGGTCAACCATGCATTCCTGTTGTGATCTTAAGCCTAGTTTACACCAACGATAACATTGTTAATAACATGTGTTTACAACAAGTTATTATTAACCTTGTTGTAAAAATGCTTGTAAATTGTTGACAACATCGTTATCAACATTGTTGCCAACACTGTTGATAATATTATTTTCCTGACCCATTCTAGGGTGGTCTAGATAAAAGGTTGTTGGTAACAGATGTTACTAGCAATGTTCTCAGCAATGTTGTAGGCATTTTTGTCATCAACATTGTTACTACATTAACTTCCGTTCATCATCCATACAACTTTGTTAGTAACATTGGTTTTTTCAGCAATGTTAATAACACATTTCTTATCAACATTGCTATAAAATAGTGAACCATAGTTTAGAATTTGTTGATAACATTTTGTAACTAACATTTTGTAAGTAACATTGTTACTGTTATTTTTTTTGTGTAAACTGGCCTTTAACCACATGGAATATACTTTTGAAACTCCGGGACATTTTAAATTTTTCTATCACCAGTGGCTTCATTTTATGGCTACTGTCCATGTTGCAACACAGCAGCACTGCTAGACCAGTGTGCTATCTGGCAGCAAATTATAGAACATGCCAGTCTCATCTGCACTGTAAATGACAAATGGCTTGTACTGCTTCAATATGTTCCTGAGCGCAGGCAGCCACTCAGTCACTGCTGCCTGAACAGAACCACTTTCACCAGTCACTTTATGGCTGGAAATGCTGTACTGATTTTTTAAACGGACCTACCATCCTTACAAGCATTTAAAGTTCTCGACGCCCATTGTGAGGGCAAATGTTTGCCTTCTGAACTATCATTGGTCCTCTTACGGCACGCCTTGTGTTCTCAGCTGGCTGAACCATTCCAGTACAGCCTACTTCAAGTTCTCATGGCTGCAGATGTCAAAGTTTTGGCCATTATGTTTTGACCAACCATTGTGCTTTCACAATTGCCTCCTTGTTTTGCAGGATAGTATATACTGTGCCGTGCCGTGCCATGCCATGCTGCCATACTATCTCTGCTTGCAAGCCATGCCTGCATCAATCTATTGAATACTGTAATTTATTTTTTCATATGAGTGCAGTTGCTTTCCTCTAACTTCCTCTCATGACATAAGATCAGTAGTCCAAAAAGTACCATAGGTTGTCAAAACTGTGTTCAAATAAATTCAAAATAGTACCAAAAAATTGAAATCCAAGTGAAATAACTTAATCAGGTCGTCAACAGAAATCCAAACAAAGTGAAACAAAATCCAAATCACAGTCACTGTAGAATAAAAAAAAATATCTGTGGTTTAAGCAGTAGACAATTAAAAAACATAGTACGTAATAAGAGAGAAAATGCTGAAACAAGAACATGGGGGTGGGTTGCGGGTGAAAAGGCAGGAGAAAAGAGGCTAAAAATGGAATTTTTATTTTTTTGTCACCAAAGGTGTGATTGATGTAGATACTGGCAAGCACCATTGCAATGCATGTAGCGTGGTATGTTCCATAACTGGGCTGACATGTACAGCACAAGAAAGAGTAGTGCGTCAGAAGATTCCATGCTGTGGAACAGTGGCGCAGTTCAACAAGCTCACTTGAGTTTATGGAACTATTTGTGATAAATTACAAGCAATTTCCACTGCATGTCATATTTTTACTGTTCAAAACAATGAATATGGGTTGTTCCCATGCAACATGTATTTATTTTTATTGCTAAAGGCTTGAGACTGTATTTTAATTGATCTTCGAGGGGGAGGAGGGGAACCTGCGCGGGGTACATGGGCGAATATGGTACACAAAATAAACTCATATGACGGCACGTGGTACATGGTTGCCAAACATCAGCATTCTCATGTCTTGTGAAATACACATAGGGGGGCCCATGTGAGTGTAAATACGGCACTTAAAAAATATAATAATGCATTCATTAGTACTGTACGTAATCGTACAATTTTATTTACAGTGGATAGTGAATTTCAAAGGAAAAACACCATAAGAACAGAATTAATTTCAAAGGAAAAAAACATCATAAGAACAAAAGGTAAAATGACCATTTGCATAACTATACATAAAACTGATAATTACTTTTCTTTGCACTGTATGTTTGCAATGTAGCACATTACCCAACAATAAATAAAATTTTTGTGTTTTTTGTTTACAGCAATAATAAATTAACATTTGTCAAATCATTTCTGATGCAAAAAAAAAGTTATTTTTGTAAGAATACAATACACCAAGAAAAATATATAAAATATTCACCTGTTTGCAGAAACAGTTTCTGTGTTTCCATAATCTACATAAACAATCTTGATTTTCAGGTCATCAAAGATGTCTACAATCATTGCTCTATACCACAGGTGGTCCTCTGAGTAGCAAGCACAGCACGGCTGACCTGTCCGTCACAAAGAAACACACACACAACTGATGAGCAAGGTGCTTTAAAATACTAAGTACTGCAGCACTACACAACCAAACAAATTAAAATGTTTGCACTAAATTCCTGGAAAATATTAAATGTACTGTGGCTGAGCTGGAGCTGGAGCGGGTGTTCATGCACTTTAACTGGTTTTAACTTTCTCATCTTGTCTTTACTCTTACCAAGTCAAGATTCTCCCCAGCAAAAATTTAGAGCTGTGTGGCTTGTAAGACCAGCCGACTTGATTGTGGAATAAACTCGATGATGCTGTTGAAAATATCTGTGCCCTGCCAGATGGGTCTGGGGAGATCACAGCACTTGTGAGGTGTCGAACTGTTGCTATTGAAGACAGTTTCATTGACAACATACATCTACACTCAATTTCAAAAAGAGTAAAAGAAGAAAAATCTTATATGCCAAACCACACCTCACCCCTATCTCTTGCCTGTCACCACCATCTGCACTCACCCTCTCTAGTTCAGCTTTACGGTGCACCAACAGAGATGCCAACCATTTACCCACATTTTCAGTAGTAATTTTGTAAAAAATCCGTACTTTTTTGTAGTGAACGTGTATGTGTATACACAATCACATTACCTATTTGTTCGTAACTTCGTCATTTGTTGTTGGATCTACAGCATCACTAAATAATTTTTTTCCTTCTGTACATTTTTAAGTACAAAAATGTTTGACATTCTTTATGCATAAATACAACTGCGGCAATCATCTTAACTTTAATAAAAATGCTTGATGCTTTTTATGTTATGTGTAAATACATATGATTGCAGCAATCATCTTTGCCACAGTGATTACATAAAAGTCACCATTTGTATAATACACAAAACACATATTGTTGAGATACATTTGAGACACTTAAACATGTCCATTACAGTGAATATTTCTATTATTTCTGAAAATACTCCTGTTTCTAACTCATAGTTGAATGTAAACATTCACATAAACATATTTTCTTTCAGAATAACGACAATGTGGTTAGGTTTACTTCCAATTCAACATAGCCAATCAGCGGAAGAAGCAGCAACTGAATACTAGCGCATTCGTAAAGCCTCTGTACCACCAGCCACAGACATTATCACTTTGGGCGGACTCAGTAAGCCTCTGCTACGGCTTCGGGCAAACAGCTGCCACAACCAGCATGCTATATCTGTGGACGTCACGTAAACAATAACAAGCAGGCACACCGGTAGGCCCAAACACACAAATTTACAGTAATCTAAAACTGTGTACAAAATATTCTTACGTTGTTTAATATCACTGAAAAATAAAAATAAAAGGATATGACAAAATAAAATTCACGGGAAACAATTTATGTACATACAATAATAAAAACAGTGTATTAAAATAAAGTGAAGACAAACGTACTAGCGTTATAGTGTTATAAAAATGAACACAAGCAATGAAAAACAACTCACAATATCTAAACGAACAGTACAGAGACTTTGACAAATACCAAGTGGAAAAGAGGAAGTTTTGCGACATGCTTAATGCAACATCTTTCGTCATTATTGCTCTATGCTTGTGACTGCATCTTCTTTGTTTTTATCATGATATACAGTATTCTCAAATGTCGGCCTACCTTAGACATGATTTTAAATTTCACACAATATTTCTAGAAAATATACATGTATGTTGATATTAGCTAAAAATTGAGTTTTTTCGATATTATGAAAACATGCGTGAGAATTAATATTAATACAGTAGAAACTTTTTTTACCACTATTGATTTGACACTTTCTTTATTTAGCACCTGTTTTCTGTGATCCAGTAGAGGGGTTTCACTGTACTGTAAAGAAAACAGCAATATACTCAAGTTTTCTGAGTCACCATGATAGCTGTCTGTCTAATCCAACAGGCATAAAATGCTCACGACATAACATAATATACAAGTATAGGTCATTCGGAATAAAGTGAGCACTAAAGATTTAACCTTTGAAAAAAATCACTAGCCGTTGCTGCATATAATTCAACATTGACAACAGTTACATTACTGCTTATACAGTTGGCAGCAAATTATCGCATGTAGTTCCGTGTATTTTATATTTAAATACAACATTACTAAAAGAACATCAAATGGAATCGTCGGTTGGGTCATTACAAGTAGAATATTATTTTTATACTTACGTGTAGAAAATAACGTAGAATATGTAGAGTATGTAGAATATTATGTAGAGTATGTAGAATATTATGTAGAGTATGTAGAAAATTAGTTCAATCCATCCCATAAGAGATATAGTGTATTTTAAATGACATATTATTGTTTGTAAAAAATATTTCATTGAATGTTATTTTTATTTATATATTTGTTTATATGATAAATAAAAAAAATTAAATAATAATTCGGAAACGTTCATCATCCAACAATGAAGTTGCTTGAATAAATTAGAAAAAAAAGTTGTCAACTTGTAGGGAGAGAGTGAGTTTCAGTTGCCAGTTACTGATTTTGCTGTTTACTGATGTTGAGAACCTGTGTCACATTCTCACGTGGTACTGCAATACATTAGCCACCTTTTAGTGTACTTAGTTTGCTCAACCTAACCTAAAAAGTAAAAATACATTAGTTTCACTACCAGCATACTCTTAAATGATCACCAATTCATTTTTAGTTTACTTTTTTTTATGATATTCATAACCTAAATATAAAATATATACAGTTGTACCAACAGCATACTGACTGCTATCAATCCTGATAGTTGGTATGTTAAAAAGATAACATTTGATTTATATTTGTTTTGATAACTGGTAGTGCACAAATAATTAGCAGATAAATTTTTATTTATTTGAACATATATTCCTACAATGATTAAGGAAAATAATTAATAAAAATAAATCTGACTCAGATTATTGGCAAGAATTCTTCCAAAACAGATACAATGCTTCAGCAATACAGTATGTAAATTAAAATTTTTTTAACATGCCAGACATTTTTTTATGTTCCTTTCTAGTCCTATTTTAAGTAAATAAGGATATTGTACAGTGCATTAATAAAATAACTTCCAAACCCACTAATCGGAATAATTTTGTTAGGAATGTATGTCGCAATGCAACTTCAACAATGGATTCAGCTGCATAACAAACTGTTCTTAAAAGAAGACACAAAGTTATTGATTCTTGCAGTGATGATGATGATCCTGTGCCAATATTTGACCTTTCTTCTACAAGTGAATCTTTGGGTCCCATTGTTGCAACTACTACAAGCCAACAGTCTTTCATTGCTGCAGGTGACACTCTGGGTGAATTTCACAGTGTTGAACAGGTACCAAATGGCGTTGAGCCCTCAGAGCTGATTGGGAACACAAACATTAAACAAGGAAATAAACATTACAAGAACCAGGCTTTTTTTGATAAAATGTCAAAAGTTGACAATGAAGTTGCCAACCGTGCACTGGGAAAATTTATATTTGGTTGTAACATCCCTTTAAGTGTAGTGGACTCTAACCATTTTAAAAATTTTGTTAAGACTCTGAGACTGGCGTACAGGCCACCTGTTCGATAAACACTTGCTACAACCATTCTTGATGAAGAATTTGAAGAATGCAGAACTTCTTTAAATTTTGCTGAACATTCTGTTCTGCTCATCGATGGGTGGAAGAATGAGGCAGCCAACACAAAGAACGTAGCTGCTATGATACATAATGCAACAGGTGACATTGGATTTCTTGATGCTTGGGATCTGTCGGGGGAGAGTGAAACCAGAAGTGCTTTAAAGATATTGTTTCACAAGCAATTGTATCTGCACGGGATGTGTACAATACAGAGTTATACGCAGTTTGTTCTGACAATGCTGCCAATATGATGAAAATGGGCAAAATAGTAGATTTGTGGCACGTTACATGCAACTCACATACTGGGAATCTTCTTGCAAAAGAGCTTGTTCCACCTCAACTAGCTTCGAGAGTAAATACATTGTTGAAAGCTTTCATTTCAGCTGATCAAGAAGTGCATCTCCTTGCATTTGGTGGCCACAGGATAACACTAGCATGTGAAACACGGTGGTGCAGCAATAGAGATGCCTTCCTTTGTCTGAAGAAAAATCTACCAGCAATGAAAAAGGTGGTTGGACAGGGTATATCAATTGATCCTGCTGCTCTTCAGCTAATGTTTGATGACAACTTCATGAAGCAAGTTTCAGATGGCATCAAACTTTTTGATCCAGTTTGTACTTTAATCAATAAGTGCCAGCAAAGCAAATTCAGTATTGCTGATGCTGCAGAAGAGTGGATGCAATTACGGTTGCCAGAGGGTTATGCCAAGCTTAAAAAAAAAGTTGAAAAAAGGCGAAAACAAGCACTTACTACGTATGGCTTAGCAGCGAACTTCTTGCACCCAGTTTACCAAGGGAAGAAGTTATCTGCAGCACAGCATGATGAGGTATATTTTAAAAGGCAGAGACGTGCAAGGACATAAACAGTAATCACACCCTACTCCCTGCATTGGCCATTCACAAACAAAATTAACACTGCAGAAGTCATCCATGTTTTGGTAAAACTAAGTTGATAGTTGATATATTAAAACAATAATTATCATTGGCTTCATTTAGTATTAAATAGTAATCATGCATGAAAAGGATTTTCTGTAAATTATTATTTTAAAATATCAGTTTAATCCTTTCAAACATACTCAATTCAGATACGTTTTTGGCCTTCCATGCTCTACACGATAGCATGCTACACCTTTTTTCCTTGTTTGGAAATTTAACTAGTATTTAATAAATACATATCTGACAACATTGAAAGGTGTAGAAGACTATGATTTAGAGTATGAAATGTCAAAATATGAACTATTTATACATGCAAAACTAAAGTACTGTTTCAAATCTTATCTTCATCTGAAGTTAGCCACCTAAATTATCCTGTTGCAGGTGGAGGAGTTCATGCTTCATGAACTTGACGGAGAAGGACTAGATGATTTAGCCAAATACAACAGTTCTACAGAGCACAGTATCTTTAAGATACTTCGAGAAAAAGGTGTTGATAACCCATCATCTTTCTGGGGACTCACTAAACGAACACATCCAGCAATAAGCAAGCTTTCAATTAAGCTATTGAACATCCCAGCTTCATCTGCTAAATTAGAAAGAGCATTTAGTAATTGGTCGTATGTTCACTGTCGAATACGAAACAGACTTACTTTTGAGAGGTCAAAAAAGTTGCTGCACGTGTACCATACACTAAAACTTCGAGATGTCCCATCTGATGAATATTAAATGAAATTCTGACTTCCAGGAAAACTTTTAAAAACCCTACACCCTGTTCAATTTAAAGGCTTAAATAGTTCAATGGGCTTCGTTTACAACAAATAATGATTTTTTAATTTTCAAAGTTTTGTTTTTAACTTTTTAGTATTGTGATTTAAACTTTTGAGTTTTGGAATCCTTGAGAACTACTGCTACTCTTTAAAATTTTATTGTTGCCAAAGAATATTAGTGATGTAATTTAATACTATACATGCATATTTTAGTTCTTTAGTCATATTTTCTAAAACTAAAGTAAATGTATAACCTGTATGGCATTTATAGCTGAATCTGAAACTGCAGATACATGACTATATTTTTTTTAGGTTAACTGTGTATGTATAATGTACATGTATATTTCAATATTACATGGCTGCCAATCACTAGAAAAATGAATAACCTAGTAAATATTGTTTTCTGCACAATTTAAAGCATCTAACATTTGCAATATTGACACACACTATAAACCAGAACAATTAATTTTCTATGTGTAGAATATGTAATAAAGTGCAATATTCTACATGACATACTCTACCGTAGAATATACACGTAGATTACGTATTTTCTACACGTAATATTCTACTGACCCAACCCTGGATCGACCTCTTCGTATTTAATATACTTTAAAATATTTATTTATGATAATATTGACATACTTACTGCCTGTATAAGTTTACTTAAACGGCACCAGTATGAAAGTGATTTAATCAGGGCCGTTCAAATTCAACAGTCATTAGCGAAAGACGTCTAGCGTTACACGCACTGACGTAGTTAATTATTTCACCGACAGGTGGCATCAGTGTTAGGTTTTCGCCCTTAGCTTGGAAGCGTTCAATGACGGTACAAGAGGAGAGCATTGTTGTGTTTGTCCGTTGTGCAATAAATATGGGTTTCTGATAAAACACATTCAAAAGTATTAGAAGGGACTGTTTCCTCATTGGTAATATGCAAGTTGTTATGCGCTACGATCGTCAATATGAGTATCTTGATTTAGAAACAGCAATTTTTTTTTTGTTTCATACACTAAGAAAATACATTGTTTTTGTTGAGTGCGTCGTCGTTCATGGCAGTATAACTGAACAGGTTTGAATTCTTAAATTGCGTGTGTCATTATGGCGTGTTTTTTTTAGTGGCTGTTTTGAGTTATAAATTCGATTTTCATGTGTATACATTTACGAGATACGTAACAGCAATAGTGCGGGTCGTATAAATTAGAGTCGATGCACAGAAACCAATATTAAAAGACGTTAACTCACAGGTATTTATAACCAAGATTACTATTGGTTATACATTTTATTCAATACCCGTGTATTTAATGAGTAGATATTGTTGATAACATTTTCAGCCCAGTATAATGTAGATGTAAACATTGTACAAGCATATGTAAATTAAAACACGTGGCAATGTTTACGTTTACATACTGTGGAAAGATATAAACTGGCAGAAAATTGAAATTAATCAGGGCTTTTTTGAGTGCTCACTTAATCTCAAATTACCTATACAAGAACAATTACAGTGCAGTAGCTTTTAATTGTAATACGCTTATTGTGCAAATTATTGCATTATAAGATACCCTTACACAACATAAAATACCACAAAAGAAATAATTCTTAATTTTAATGATTATAAGATTTGTTACACTTTAATTGAATTTGGTGTCGTTTTGAAAACATATAGTTTTATCAAATAATCCTGCAAATAAATTTTTAGTTCCCTTGAATATATTAATGTAATTACTAATTACTTTCCACTTGCTAGAAACAAACAATTACTACTGACAAAATCAGCTGATTTGTAAACGGTTTGTGAAGCGACCAGCCTGCGCTTGGAGTAAACTTTTTCGATATAAGTCAGTTGTATGTTTTCTATGATTTTTGCTTTGAGTCCCTGTTGGTGTTTATATTACATAAGTGATGCTAGCCAGTGTTACTGACACTTCAGAACCAAGAGCTGGTCAGCCTAGAGTTGATTAAGTTTAGGGCAGTGGATATGATGCCTTTATTAAACACAGAAGCCCCAGCGTGTTACCCGGCCACCCAACTTTAGTCTATGCAAGTCTATTGCCTGTAGATAACTAAATTGCTAGTTGTTACGCAATTTTAAGTTTCAGAAATATTATTTTAGTAATTTAGTAAGACTTCAGTATTGGTTGTTTTAAGCCTAATGATCATTTAGGAAAAATCTTTTGGTTAGTTAATTAAAATGTTATAATTTTGCTGAACAGGATATCACCTATAAAAGTCACTCTCTAAATGCAAAGCCACTATTAGGCCTGGCGGAACAGTACTGTAAGAAAAAATTGCGCCTGGATGCAATTGCTATTGATTAGTCTCTTATTGTAATATTTTAATATCAAATGATGTGTTCATAAGTTTTTAGTTCAAATTATTCTGAGTTCTAAGTTTTCTGGTGACACGTGAAATTAAAATAAATATGTCTTGTGTGGACTTTTCTGAAAACAGTATAAAAATTTAAGCAAATTAGAACACTTCAAAATTTGACGTGAGATTGATGTTTTAAAAGTTACGGCAGTTGGAAAGTTCTTGATGTTTAATTTAAACATGTAAATGAGTTCAGTCAGCCCAGCCATGGTGCCGCGGGTGCGACACCAATATGGGTTCACAGAGAGTACTGCAAGCTGTGTGCTTCCGGCAATGTCTTACGCCAAACCTCTACTTTAATAATCATCCAACAACATAGTGAGATACATTATTGTGCTCAGCAGAATTTTGTCAATTTTTCTGTAATTTAAATTCATCTATGTTTACTTAATTTGTATCCAGACTGGTTAATAGATTTTACTAGAATGTTCTAGAACATTTACCGGAAGGGAAGCTGCCATGTTATCTTAGGACGCCATTGCGGCTACTAAGGAAGGCACTCTGTTCTGGGGTGTCAAGGGAGACGCACGTGTGCTGCGTTGTGTGAACTTTGCACGTGGTGAGAGATACGTGAGCCACGAAGCGCGGGCGTGGACCATGGTGCCGCGATGGAAAGCTGTGAAAAAGACTTTCTAGTAAATTTTCATATGAATTGATGCTGAATTGTTGACTCGAACATACAGCGATATCGACTGCGTGGTCGGCCCACTATCAGTTACAGAGTCAGGGGGTTATCTTTTAGTTCAGCACGTGCTAGCTTTCTTTATTTTTTTCGAAGAGAATAAAAAAAATTGACTGTTGATTGAACCACGTGCTCATTGACTATTGTTCAGTATGCGTCCACCCTTCTGATACCATGTAAAACCTCTGAGATAAGAGCGCAGCTCACCGCTGATACCGGAGCAAGTATGAGAGTAAGCTGAGATCTGGACACTGTAACGATGGAGGCCGTACCACAACATGATACAAATGCTTTCTCATTACAAGACCTGGAGAAATAGCCACCAACCTATGGATGCGTCACTCAGTACATCTTGCGTAGGTGCTTCTACTTGCAATATCCTCGTCAGCTCTTCAAACTTGTTCTTCATTAACCTTAGCTGCAACAGCATACATACCAACACATTATAAACAATACCAAATCCCACAACACGTAATATGTTAAACTTACAGCTCATATTCAACAAGATCACAGTAAGACCAAATAAAAAGATTTTACTGTACTCCTGAACAATTTGTTGACCAAACATGTAATTGCTATTAATCATACGAAAATGTTGTAATTAATATATGCAATTGTATTTTGTTGTGAGACAGTGTGCACAGGATAGCATGTCTTGTCAATCCTAGTTCACGTAACTTGTGGCTGGAAAGCGTAGGTTGAGTAACTAAGAACATAGTGTATGTAACAAATAGTCTAGCACTGGAGAACTAAACGAGACAAGTGCAGGTGCTTCATTCCTAGCAATGCATGCAATTATGGTTTGGCCACAGAGAACAGAAGTCATCTGTGGTGGCATTGGTAAAATAGTCATGTGAGCAGCGAAGCTTTCATCTCTGGCAGAAACAGGGGTATAAATTGAGTTTATGCCAGGATGGCAAGCAGTAGTTTTTGGCCAGCTCTCAATAGTTAAGTTCTGCCTAAACATAGAATTTGTGATGTCAACATGAGTAAGTGGCCACATTTACAAGTGGACACACACACACAGTGAGTTGAGAGAAGTGATGGGTAGGCTACCCTGCAAGGGAAGGTAGTATGTGGGACAAAGAGTAGGGTGCAAACCTGAAGTATAATGTTACTAGTAATTTTAGAATTACATAAATGAGCCACGTATGTACTGTAAACCAATTTTTGATGGTAAGATTTATTTTTATGCTTAAAAAAAATTGAAAGTTGACACAAGACAGGTTAGTTGTGTTAGCAATGAATAATAAATTGCATATTTCAATTGAAAGGAAATTAAACCATTTTCACTGTTACACAAAGCAATAACACTACAGTGATTTACAATTGCAGACTTTGGTTTTCCAACATCAGCTATGGCAGGGCACATGTTCAGAGTGTGTAAAAATAAGAGGTGGGGAAGAAGGGAGTTGCTCACGTGATCAATATTATCTGGCCAATGACTGTAGTATTGCTCACATAAAAACTGCCTTCGCTCATGTTAGAAGACGTGGCAGAAGAGAGATGGTGATAGTAGGGCGCAATGTATTGTGCACTCCTAAAATACTTTACGTCTGACCGTCAAATTACAAGCACCCTCTTTCCCTTTGTGGCCAAACTCTCACTCTCTCCCCTTTATCTCTGTCACATGCCATGCATGCACATACAAGCTCTTACTCCCTCCTATTTTTTTGCAGCTCAGCTCGCAGAATTAATATTTTACTGTTCTCCCACTTACATACCAACACATCTTTATGGTCACATACAAGAGGGGGAGTCTGGCGGTGCAGGTGAGCGGACTGTTACAGAGAGAGAGAAAGGAAGCGCTGACGAGCGACATTTACATGGTGTTTGCTCGAGTTACCAGTGTAAAAGTATGAGCTGACACTACAAATTAAGGAGTGAAGCTCACTAAAAAAAAAAAAAAAAAAAAAAAAAAAAAAAAAAAAAAAAAAAAAAAAAAAAAAAAAAAAAAAAAAAAAAAAAAAAAAAAAAAAAAAAAAAAAAAAAAAAAAAAAAAAAAAAAAAAAAAAAAAAAAAGCTGAGCTCTACATCATATTCCAAAAAAAGTTGCTCGCTACAAAGATCACGCTACTTTGAGCTAGTTCCTTGATTGAAGTGGGAGAGAGAGAATCACAAATGTATATTAATTATTATTTAAGGGGGCTACGACCTGCTTTGACTAGCTGAAAAAAGTGCGCCTCTATTGAGTGAGCAGAAGGAAAAGACTGTTAGCATTCTATGACATGCAACATTGGAAAGAGAAGGTTCAATAACCATTTGTTGAAGTCGGCAGGAAATAATTACAATATTTACAACTGGGGAAAAAGTATGACATCAGTTTCATGGTTTATGCAGTATGAAAATTAGCAAATAAACATACAACAGTACATGAGAATCCGAATTAATTTTAATTCCTAAAACAAAATGAAATATATTCTTAATAATCAAAAATATTCTCACCTCTGCAGTCTCAGTTTTTTCCAGGTGAAGCACAACTTCATTTACGGACAGCATTGCAGTAACTTCAACCAAGAAACTGTCAAGTTCAGGTAGTTCCATAGCATGGTACATAACACGTTCTGCTTCATCTCCACCGTCACCTCTTGGTTGGCCCTGAACACATTATACATAGCTCTTCTGATAACATAAGCATTACAAGTAGGATCCCACGTATTATAGTAATATTTCACTTGAACTTCTCTTAAGGGACTGGGGTGCAAACAGATAGGTTGCCAAACTAAGAGTCATTTAACTGTGAATTAAATTATGGGTACAATCGAACATATTGCTCAAGTAGCTGACGTCAGACATATGGTACATACATATTTCAGCATGTGTTCAAAGGATGCACACTTAGTATTTAATTTAGTTATATGAAGTAATGACTAACATTAACTACAAATTGACAGTGTACACACTTAGATTCTCAGTTCCACTGTTAACATAAATATTATCATTTCTTATTGTCCAATTACTGTAACAGCTATATTAAAAGTACATACCATCATTAAAATTGTAAAGGCATTTCTCTCAGCAGAAGTTCCTGGCATGTGTGGGCAGTGCAGTGCTGCTGTATCTATGCAGTAGGTTTCTACATAGATCTAACAACCATGTTATGGTTGCTCTACTAGCTGCAGCTAATCCACTTTAAATACCAGAATAGCATTTTTTCTCTCCACAGAAACTGTTTTGTCACACCACTGAATGGTATTGAAACAAACAGCTTTTTTGTGCTCAAACGTTAATTGATCTGGCATCAATGAACACCACTATGTATACAATTTATATTGACAAGACACTATGTTTTAATAGGTATAGGCTGTTCACTATAAACTGAGCACTCAGCACAACTTGTAATTAATTACAAATATGTCGTATTGGACCAATAGACGTCAACTTTTGAGAGTGTTGAAACATTTACACTGTTTTTTTTTTGTTACATGGAAGTTTTTATACTAAAAATTGTAAAGATGGCTGTAAAACGGCTGAAAGAAAACTTTACGCAGTGTTCACTTTATCGTGAATGGCCTATAAGGTTGTGGGCTGCTTTACATATCTCTCTATTATCTAATTTGAATGGCGAGCACATCTTCAAAAACATGACTCGCAACTTGTGGAGTTCATAAGTTACCAGTTCACCATTCCATATGCTACACAACACTAACATGCATACTGTGGGGGGAAAGGGGATGGGGTGTGTTGCTTGGTGCACTTAACTTGCCACAATGGCAGGCAAAAATTTAAGGTTAAGTTAAAATATTTTGGCGATCCCCATGACACGATCATCCTACTCTGACATCTCTGCATCACTGTTAAATCCTGGACAGACATGGTAGCTAAAGGCATGCCTCAGCGGTGATATAACAAGATCAAAATTATTGGAAACTGTACAAACACTGTAAAACTGTATAAAAATGTTACTAAAACTGTACAAAAATGTTACAACTAATATATTTATTAATTTCACAATGAAATAACACAAATTCAACGTAAAACCATTAGGGACCAAAATTGCAAATATGCTGGACTACTTCCGTTGTGCAATACCTAGAGAAGACAAATGCAAAAGCTTACACACGTGTCAATAACAAACATCATGGATTAATTTTATGAAGCCCATGATATGACCACGTCGGCACTAGGAAATCCTACACCCTGAAGGAGACTGCAACACGAGAAGTTGTGCACTTTACAAGGAAAATTTAACAAACTACTAAAAACTGCCAAAAATTGAAAAATAAAAGAAAAAATTATATCAACAAAAATAATTAAAATTCTACAGCAGTCAACATGAAACTAAACAAAAGAATAATTTAAAACTCCCAACCACACTTTATATTAAAATTTTAAAAACTAAATTTTATTTACACATGTCCGCAATTACTAAGTCATTGGATCCTGTTACGTCAACCCGAACACCTGATAAACCAATATTGAACAAGGCACATATCCTGATTTAAACGACAAAAGAAAAAAAAAATATAATTTTAAATTAGGTAGGCGGAAATGTTTGCACATTTCGCAATACACAACATTAAACCTATTGTTCTCTAAGTGTGTAACTGTTGGTTTGTTGTGTTTATCAATAAACAGATAAATAACTAAATTAGGCATGTATATATAAATAAAAAATATATTCGCATGGTCTTTTCAACGTGTGTGCTGTTCCTGATCCTTGACAAAACTAAGTCGCACTCGTCATTACCTCCATCCATATTTGACATGCTGACGTCAAGATACCAGAAACGTACATAACCAACGCATTGGGTCCACAATATTTAGTAATTAAACATTGTCTATAATCCAAGCATGATAGTCTATAATCATTTTGTAGTAAAACAAACTATTCAAAATATTTTTACATTGCTTAAATTTACTTCCATAACATTTTCACTTCTTCTGAAATAAAAAGAGGCAGAACCATTATCTAAAACTGTTGCTTATATTTACATTCAAGGCTAGAAGAGGAGTAACAACAACAACAATGTGCGAAATAAAATGTAAATTCACATAATCTTATGTACTTACCTACTCATCTCTAGCATGACCTTTTCTCAAAAATTAAAAGGAAAATATTCCGGAGGTGCACAATAAGTATGAAAAAAGACGAAAGAATCTCTTATTTTTCCAGACATTCGCGTCACTATTACGCAAGTAAATACAATATTAAGTTTTTTTTTGCTACATAAATTTCTGTTAAGGTAAAGTAGCAGTACAGTGGTTACACATACAAAGGAGACAAATATCGGGACATGAGCAAACCATCTGCAATAAACGACATACATTTTAGTGCTACCTACTTTATATCAGCAGAGGGTCATGATTTTCTGTGAGAATGTGAATTTCTAGACGGAAATTTAGAAAGGAAAAGGATGATATAGTACAGCATTGGTGGAACTTATATTGTGTACAATTTTTGAACCCTCCAGAGGTCCACACAATTGCACGTGTCCGAGTGCTGCGTAGGTTAGATACCTGTAAGACCACGTAAAAGTGAGTGCAGATATTAAGAGAACAATTAATTCACCAGGAAATTGTTGTCCAGTTTATTAGAT
>PNEQ01126582.1:27030-45198 GCA_003012365.1 Medauroidea extradentata
ATATATATATATATATATATATATATATATATATATATATATATATATATATATATATATATATATATATATATATATATATATATATAATATTTAGTACAGCAAAATATTTTGGTTACGAGTGAGGGTGATTTTTGAGAACACTTTTTGTGGTTATTTATTCTGCCTTTTGATGTGTGTGTCAGGAAACTTAGTTTTGAATTTCAACTTGAAATACACAACCAGGAAGTTACTAATGCATAACTTATTAAATGAATGCATTAAACAATGTACAACATTAATCACAAATGTGGTATGATAAGGTTTCTTGTTACAGACTACACCTACAGCAACTTATTAGTAGGGATATGCATCTATCGCATTTGCGATAAAACTAATTTTTATGAGAATTCAGATATTTTTTTTGCAAATAAAGCTAATTCTCCCCTTTTCCGAAAATACTCCCATTTTTACCTAAAATACCACCACTTTTACAGAAAATACCCCCACTTTTCTGAACATACAGAGGTGCTTGCAATACAGCGAGATTGTATTTATTAAAAGTTTCAATGCATTTGTTATGTTTATATCGAGGGATAGATTATTTGTTCTTCAAGAGTCGCAAGGAGAAGAAAATATTTCATTGTAATTTGTTTTCTTGTGGTTTCCCTTGCATTTCTCTTACGTTACATCAGGGGTAACTTCAGTTGCTTCTATGCAATAGCAAATTGAACAGTGCGACTAGTTTCAGTATCATTCATATGCAGAAATATACCGAAACCGAACTGTGTGTGTCCAAATTCTCTGAATATGGACTGTAAAAGTGTTTTTTTGCCACTGTAACATGTCAATTTCATTGGTGTGAAAAGCCGCATGTACAAAAAAAAAAAGGTTAATAGTGACAAGGATGAATGTCTCGCAGAACAACAAGCTGAAACTGTAGCAAATTGACAGGCATCTACAGTATTGTCTTTTAGGGGAACAAAATGTAAAAATGGAATCCTACTTGTCTATTTTTGAAAGAAAAATTATATAATTTTAGTTTTAATGTTAATATACAAATTGATTGAGATATAAAATAACACCACTTTTGGCTGAAAATAACATTACTTTTAGCTTAAAATAACCCCACTTTTTGACATCAAATAAAACCACAGATGCGTGTCCCTACTTATTAGCTGTATGACGGGCAAAGCGTTAAGAAATCTACAAGGAGGCATATGTCATAAACACATATTCAAAACCTGTTCATTTTGTACACAGCATTTCTGCTGGTATGCTGTGTTCATAAAACTAAAAAAATCATTAATAATTAGGCAGAAATATTACAATTTTATCACAACTTGGTATAACGACTTTTAAAATATTCTCAATTTGCATTCAAGCAAATATTTTCTCAGGGTCATTTAAACAAATACTATGAAAAGCACAGAACTTCAACTGTAATGTAAGGACGTAACGGAATTGTTAATATAGGCATACACCAACGAGCAGCTATCAGCCTACACAAGTACTAAACTGATACATATTTGGAAATACGTTTCTCTGCATGATTCATGTTTACATTTGGTACTTTACAATCAGCTGATTCAGCAATAGACAAAATATATATCACAGATAAAAGAGTGTTAGATATCAATCTTTGGAGGAATATAAGAGACACAAACATACAAACATGTAAGTTTTCTTGTTTCAAATGCAAAATTTGACAATTTCATTAGAAAGTGCTTTTTACCATCGAAGCAAATATTATTATACATAATCACTTGAGGGAAGTGAAACTTTGTCTCGGAGGTGAAAGGAAAACAAATTGCTCAGTTATGAAACTTTGCATTAGTGGTACATAATAAGCCAGCAGGGATAGTAAAGTTTGCATCGCATGCTGTAGAAATTCATATAGTGCAGATATTATGCGACGGCCGACCAAAAGAATAAGGAAAGTTGATGAATGAACAACATCCAGACTTACTTTTCACATTCAAACTAAAGAAAAAGAAGAATGTACCAGTACGTAATTCAGGGAACAAAAACTAATGTGTCATAAGTTGCAATGTACAATAAACCTTGTTCGTAAACGTGTAACATTCAGACAGTAAATGACAAAAATTGAAAACACACACATGCACTGTGTGTGTACATGCATCTATGTGGGTGCATGTGTGCACTTACTTCTCTCCACCCTACAAATTGTTGAATTAGTAAATTAATTTAATCAAATTTGGTACGCATGTACTTCACACTTGGTAACCAGACTTGACTCTTGTGTACTCTGTTCATGCCGTGCACATACAATATTTTGAAAATATATGCCATTTTTAACATTTTTTGATCACACTAGAAAAACATTATCTAAGGAACAATATTTTAGAATTTCATCAAACTCGGTACACATTTAATACTTATAAAGGTGACTTGGCTTTAATGAGTGAGTGTGAGATTTTGCTTAGTGCTTACCATTTAGGTCTTTGGCCCTGGTGAGCGATGACATGAGGCAAGCATGAAGAGGCACACAATAAAAAGACCAATGATATTGTCCGGCACAATTGACCCCACCGGGAATCGAATATGGATTGCCTTGGTGGGAGGCGTATGGTTTGACCATTCAGCCTTTGACTTCAATGTATTTTGTTCAGAATTTCATTAAACTTTGTACACACAGGTATTGTACTTAAATGTTCACAGTTAATCATTCATTATTTTCAAAATGGCTGCCATCTGAACATAACATTACTTTGATATAACTATGGAACCACTTTATTAGAATGTCATCATTCTCAGTACACATATAGTGCTTATTAAGGTGACTTGTTTACATGTTTTACTTGTGCAATGATTATCAAAATTACAGCAATTAGGACAGTTTCTGATCGCACCACATATGCCCATCTGAATACTGTACCAATTTTTCAGAAGACATCAATCTTGGTACACAGGTAGTTCTCAATAAAGTGACATGACTAAGGTCCGGTTTCTCGATGTCTGATTTTCTTCTGATTGTCTTCCGATTAAAATTTAACCAATGGTTAGCAACAATATCTGTTTCTAAAGTACTGATTAAGATTAATCAATGGGTTAGAAGTCAGTAACCATTGGTTATCTTAATCATAAGAAGAGGTATTGATTACAGAGTTAAACAGGACTTTTAAAACAAACAAGATTATAAACAATGACAATTTTTTAGGTTATGATGACAGATGATTTAAATTTCTTGTTTGAAGAAGATGATGAAAAAATAGTAGATTTCATAAACAGGCCAAGACTTTTTTGGGAAAGCCCAAGTCACATGTAAATAGATGACCATGAATTTGTTTATGCGATTGTGGCTGAGTAAAAATACTGTCCTAGCAATACTAGAAAAAATTGTACAGCTGGAAGTGACCACAGACAGGTGAATACTTATTTATTGCATGTTTTGTTTACATCCCATAAATTTTAGTACGTTCTGGTAAGTAATATTCTTTTGTAGGTTATGTGAAAACATTTGATGGTTATGTCACATGACTTTGATGTCTCTATACTTCCATGCATTATTTTGCATAATTGGTTGGAAACCTATGTTAGATGTACGTAATATTATGTATCTTGGGTAATGGTAATAAAAAATAAAACCTACGATGATCAAGAAATCTGGATTGAAAAGTTCTTAATATAAATTTGTTGATTACTTTACATTTTTTTCGACACTTTTCTATTTTATAATACCTACTGTAGGTTATGTTATTGTTACATAATTGTGCAGGTTATATCACACATGTAGGTTCCTCGATGAATTAAAATTCTACTTCGATTTTCTTCCATGCATCTTCTTTATGCTTCCAAGTTACGGCGTCAGTTTTTTTTATTATTATTCTATGATACGGGCGTATTTTTCAGCACAGAAACAAAATTTTTGGCACGCGGCCGCTAATTTTTTTCCATTACGTATACAAACACTGCTAACCAGCACAACTAAATAAACAAATAAAAGCTTTACTGCAGCCAATCACAAGCTTGTATGTCATTGCATGGTTGCCACATTTACCTTAACCAATACTTAGCTAAACATAAGATTAAAGTACATTGAGAAACACTTCAGATTTAATCACCACTTAATCAATAGGTTAAATATAATCATAGGATTAGCTAACCAAGACAATAATCAGACATTGAGAAACCAGCCCTAAATCTCACTCCTGTAGTAAGAGGGGAAATCAAAAAATCATGGCGGACATACTGTACTTATACTTTTTTGCCCATGACTCATATAGCAATTATATACATCTTGTACAAAGAATTGGATCATGACAGTTTAGGTGGTATAGCAAATAATGGCAAGTACACAAGCAAACAACATTCAAAGATCAACTTAAAGTTCCAGTACTATTAGTTAGTTCAACAACTACTGCACTTTCCATGGAAAAAAATGCACAACTTTGCTGTAAGCAGATGGTTGGGTAGTAATCATAAACAAGAACATTAAAAAACCACACATAAATAATAACTAAATTCATAATAAAGTATCAATCTGTGTTCCTATTGGAGAAGAAAAGAAGAAGAAAAAAACTGATTTACTGTACATAGCATACATCACTTTTAAGAGGCTATTAATACTGTAACACATTCAGTTTTTTAGAAGTTGAACAGGCAAGTTATAATAAAGTCAAAACTACAAATGAAAATAATATTTATTACAAATTCTTTTTAATTGAACGTAAAAATTTTAGAGCATTACTGAAGTTCTCACGTTAGACATGAACACAAATATCTTGACAATGACAAAAGGCTTCCACCTTTTCAATAGCTTGGGATTTTTGCTGGATACTACACAACCTATTAATCTTTTAAAAGAAAGATAGGGGTGGCCACCTATATTTGCCTTTTTGAAATTCCTGTTTTTTTTCCCTCCAGGTTTTCCAAGACTGGGGTCCCTATCCATCCACTCAAATTCACCCTTGAATTTATTAAAGTACATGGTAATGTTAACACTTCGGCATATTGAACAAACAGGGTGCAGTTTACATAACCTTGCTGCTACTCACGTAAATAGCGGTAACTACTGTATAAAAATATGTATTAAGTCAAACCTTACTAAATTTCTGCACTAAAGTAAATAGCATATACTTCGTAAATATTTATAAATGGACTTGGGCAACAAATAAAAAAAAATATTAAAATCACAAATATTACGAGTATCAACTACCAAATGTAACATTTCAACACCTAGTACTAAAATACTGACATTGGAAAAAACATTGAATATTTGTTCGAACATTAAAACGTAACGTTTAACATCCCCGATATTTGATTTCACTTGGCTTCATTCAGGGTTGCCAGATAAATTTAAAGCTTCGCCGCCAAATTTCCACTAAATTGTAGCCCAAAATAGCCAAATCGTATAATTTTTACTAACCACGTTTTTAAATTCTCATTACAGTAAATAAGGCTGTCAATTGCTACAAAATTTTCAAATTTATGGTTGACTCCTATTATGCACGATTATTATACCTAGATGATCAATTTATTTACAGGAACAATGCACTGCAATAAAAAAAAATCATTTCTTACTTATTTTGAGGTAATAATTATTTGAAACACTGGTAATTTGGTTAAGTACCAAGGTTCACTGGCTACATTTTACCGCCACAGAATTTGGAATTTGCATTTTTTTTTCCCGGCAAATTGCATGACTTCGAGCTGTGCAGAACACTTTGCAGAATGTTTCACCTGAGAAAATTGCTGCTTATCAGGAAATTTCAATTTTGGTATAAATAGAGGGACTGCAACAAAATATTTAGTTAATAATTAAAACATTTAATTTATCAATATCCCATTACACCTTTAGCCAAATTTCTTTGATAAAAAAATAGTCTAATACCCATTGTTAATTGAATTTTAGAATACGTTAAATGTGTCACAAGTTTACAACAAAAACAATTTCACAGACTAATCTCGCAGCTGGAAGGTCTTCGGCATTCCAGTCCGACTCCGACAAAATTAATCTTTATTGTTGTGTTCTGAGAAAATCAATCAAAACAATGCCTTGGAGGGAAAGAAGCTGATTACAATATTGGCAATCAAACTGATATGTTTCAAGTTCCCATCAATCACCGAAATGAAGTGATATTAGATTACAACACCCTTGTCGAAGAAGTGTTGTTCTCAGTAAAATTTTCAAACACTTATTGTAAAATAAAACATCAGTAATAGTTGGCACATGAATTTAATACAGCTGCCTACTCTTTTCTTATCAGTAATGCATCTTTGCTAGAGCCAACTGCGGATCATGTATCACTGATCACAGAGAGGGTGATACGCAAAACGAAAATAAATTTCCCTTTGCTTCCGCTGCCCAAACAGCCCAAAGTTTTTTGTCTCCGTAGACCAAACAACGCCAAGAGCATATGAAAAGTAGCCCAATTTGCGAAATTCTGCCCCATATTGCAACCCTACTTGGCTTTGGCTAGCGAAGTGTGCGCGAGCAAACATGTAGCGTTCATTTGTCATGTGGCTAAGATGTATGCTAGGAGAAATATTAGGCACAGTTTAGTGGTTGAATTGTTCACAAGCCGTTAGCGAGCGTTTGCAGAAACTGTTTGCATTTACAAGAGATTGCTAAAATCCAATAATTCAGTGAACAGAAGTGGCTACCAACATGGAGTTACGAAATTACGTATTTGCTAATGCCGTATCAGGAACAGAATTGGTCTGTATAAAGCAAAACACTTCTTCACAAATACGTTTGTTGGAAAATAGACTGCTGTCACTATTTAGCCACATGTACAACATACAAAATTATAGAAGTAAATTTAACTATGCAGCTGTATAAAATGAAAAATTAATATTGTGTGTTTTTCTATCAAAATAACTTATCTCTCGTCCATATTGCGCATAAATACAATTTGTTTTCATTTAAAATTTATTCGAGATAAAACAGGTGTCCTGCCTCGGTTGCCAGAAACGTTCAAACACCCTCAGCCGGTTTGTAGCATGTTTGGAAACACTGTTGCAAATAGGAGCGCTAGAATGCTCAATTCACAGGTACTGCTACCAATTCAACCGCTAAAATACGCCTACTGATCGTTGTGCTGGTAAACAGGCCACCGATCCCGCTGTCAACATTTTCCTTTTAGCAACCTTACATTACTGTGATCGTAAAATTCTTATTTATTGAAAAACTGTCACAGAACATGAATAAGAGTTGAAAATTCTTGACGAATAGAAAAATTCTTGGTTAATTCCGTGCATTCCTGGTTATTTCCCGGTTGGGTGGAAACCTCACTCTCATTTTCTGGGAAAGAAAGCTCAGCCGGGGCAGTTTCTATTACTTTTGCAGGGGACTGAAATTCAGTGACTTTTCCCGGCTTTACAACCCTTCGCCATCCTATATTATGTAGTGGTATTTAATACAATGCATTGAGTGATGACAGCATCAAAGTAAGAAATCTGCTATCTAAGGCAAGGAAACTCCTGTAAAAAATAGTTTTTCTTCTCACCTTCTTTCCCAGTCACACACCATGTAAAGTTTCTACAACATTACCATCAGTAAGTCTTGAGAAACAAACTCTTCTGTGAGGGATATACCTACTTCCAGATGAAACACTATAGCATCACATGAAAGCTGCAAGTATAAGATGTGTGTGCTTTACCCAAAATTAGTACATTAAAATTCAGTAAAATCTCAAGGAGGAAAAAAGGGAGGGAGGGAAAAAGTATACTGTGCACATATAGAACACGTGATAGTTTCTAAAGGTTTGTTCCGGCGCCCTGAGATTTCTGCGCTCGAGAGCAAGTTGAGATTTTCTGGTAGCAGAAAAAGAGCAGGTAAGAGCAGAAATGGCAGTGCTCTTTTCTGCTTCCAATCGAACACCTTAAAGTCGCGAGTTGCGGAACTATCAAGACCTTTGTTTACTTCATATCAGCTGATTGCAAACTTTCTACTTCTTTTGAAAATGATATATGGTTGCCAGTTTTTTTTTAAGAAAGAGAGTGAGTAGGTTAATGGGCGCTAAAAAAAGAGTTATTTCTCCAGGTGGAATCCCGTCTAGTTACGTCACTGCAGTGAGGTCATCATAGAATGGGTCAAAAGCCATTAAAACTTGAAATTTTAAGTAAATAATAAGATTATCTTATAATATAACCCTTATCCCCATAATTGTACAAATGTAACTATATTAAAAAGTTTTGGAGCTTCTAACATAACTTTCATCTTTGATGTTTCATGTTATTCTTTGTGAGAACTAAATTATATAAAACAATACTAGGCATTTATTACTCATGTCAACATATATAAAACGAAATTTCTTCCAAGTGACTGTTGTACAGCAGTAATAGTTTAACAGATATTCATTTATGCAGGTTTATATAGGCATATTCAAAATTTATGATTTTGTCCGAGTACAAAAAACAATGTATGTTATTGCCCAAGTCATTGGTTTTTAAGGTATTTCGAGGTTAATTTTATTATTCAACAACTGATTTATTACACTGAATATTTTATTTCATCACTCGCCTACAGCTACGAACGTAATATTTTTATTTGTAGATCTATTGCCATCGCAACGCAACAAAAATATTGAAGTCTCTCTGACAAAATAAACAATCAATTCAAATTTGGCGCAAATTTCTCTGCTCTCGATCTCACAGCTCTTCTGCGCTTCCTCGGCAGCGAGAGCAGAAAGTTCATGCTCTTTCTGAGAAAAAGAGCAGTGCTCTCGATGCCTGAATACCCTACTAAAAAACACTTCCGGTGAATCGAACGCCCGAAATGAAAAAGAGCAAGAAAAGAAAAGGAAAATCTCAGAAGTAGTAGAAATCTCAGGGTGCCCGAACAAACCTTACATATGAAAATATGTCACCATTCTCAAAAATTGCATCTTGAAATTGATGTTTAATTAAATCAGCGTTATTAGTAAAATCGGGGTTACACTGCAGTTATTGTAATCATTTACAAGTAAACATGTTGTTTTCTACAGTGCCAATTTAATACTGTAAATTAATAAATAACTTCAATCTAATTCGTAATGTAGGAAACTGTACTCACCATCCCTTTCTCTTCCTCAGTGATGATATCATACCAGTCCATAAGTGACTGAGGCTTGCGGGACAACTGTTGCTCACTATCGTCACTAGCATCACTACTAGAACACTCTTCACCAGATACAGTATTGTCCTTTTCTAACACCCTCATCCCTATTGGTTCATTCCCATCAACTCCTTGCTCTACATGCTGGTTGTCTTCAACACGCACATCTTCTATTTTTACATCAGTCTCCTGCACACTTACATCTGTCGCCACATTTACACTTGCTACACTTATCACATCTCCTGTATACTGCACTTCCTCTTTCACAGACACATTATCCTGCCTCCTGTCCTCTGCCAACACAGTCTCACATTCGGAGGTACTAGAATGCCTGGCTGCGAGTCTCCCTTCAGATTCGCTGCTCACCCCTTTAGACTGACCTTTCCTTTTGGCTACCCTAGCTGCCACCTTTTCCGTAGTCTCTTCCTCGATTATAATGTCTTCACCAGTATCCTCCTGGGCCTCAATGTACACAGCATCGCTACCATCGGAGTCTGCTTCCTCACTGGCGTAAGTGAGAACTGCATAATGCATGCTCACAAGCAACTGGTAAAAGTCTAAATCCCCAGGGCCAACCAGCGATACCTGCACACACAAACACAAACACTCACTCTACTTTCTTACGTATAATCAAATAAAAGAATACCTAACTAAAATATGACACAGTTGTAACCTGTTTCTACACAGCAGAAAGAAGGCTGCTGCTTTGCTCATAGCACACATTTCTCACTCAGTGGTCAGACATAACAAAAGTATTTAAAGACGATGGGGTTGAAAAGTGGCAAACCTAAGAGAGAAATAAATTACAAAATGAAAATATTTACACCTACCCATTACGCAGCAAACAATTTTGGATCACACAACAGAAACTCAATGGGGATAGTATCTAAAAAAAACAATTTTATATTTACATGTTTCTTCCAAACTATTTTTGCACCAAATGGAACCATGTAAAGTAATAATTCCATGTGTATTTAAATTTTGAAGTCATTAAGATTTAAAAATGTAAATTTTCTAATGCTGCCATAAACACTGAAAACACATTATTAATAGCTAATATGCGTTTGACATAATTAGACAGCTGTTTAAGTTTACCACCCATCAGGCATTATAGTAGGTTTTGTAATTTTACACAGATTTAAAAACTGTGCAAAATTAATAAATCTGGTCACTTAAAAGCGTGCATCACATGCCAGTCAAACCTGTGGTGCAGTCGCTAATCAGTCAAACGATTACACATAAAATATTTCACTTGCATCATTTCTGATAAAAAAGGGAAGGAGTTAAAATGTTAGTAACGGGTTGCAATATCAGGCATGTTTGAAATATTAACAGTTTATGATATAAAAACAGCATTGAAAATACTGTTCTTGAGTCTAATTGTCATGGCTGTATACACTAGTGTGGTTCACAAATCTCCATTTTGTTGTAATAGAACCATCCTTTCGTCTTTATCAAGTAACTTTCTCGCTTTGTCCCCCATCGTCACCGCGGAAAATTTCGAGTAATCGTTTGAATACGAAAGCATTGCACACATTTCTAGACTATCCCAGGCGGGCAGATGTTCTGAAGGCGCAAGGCATCACTTGGTGTCGGAAGAAGGGAGGAGGCAAGGCAAAGATTATCGCGCATTATCTCTATATCTCCTCTCGCTCTCTGCTGTGACCTTGGAAGGAAGCAGTTCGTCTTACAATATCAATATTGCCCCGGTATTCATTTCAATTCAACTAATTCAGTGCTTGGTGATTGTAAGCAGCATGCCGCAGGACAAGAGAAAGTTACACAAGAGAAGACTATTCCTTTCTGCTTACAGAAAATAACGACGGAAACCAATATAGCTTCACAATAGAAGTAAAATGTGAATAGACTAAAATATAAATTAGTATTACATTGGGGCAGCGTTGACTCTGCGCCCGAGCGCGAGCCTGCTATCAAGGGGATCCGGGTTCGATTCATGTCGGGTTCACACCCGGATTTTACATGCAGCAAACGATCAGGGCGATGCTACTGGTCGGCGAGTGTTTTCGGGGATTTCCCGTTTCCTCCACCCTTAGCATTCCGGCGCTGCTCCATACCAACCTCATTCCGTGTCATGCATTATTCAGGTCGACTTCTGGACTGCTCCTCGGGTAGGACAGCAAACTAATTCACGGGTCAGTCTCCTCTCATAGAATTCGTAGACACTGCCTCAGGCGTTAGATCTTGGCAAAAATATTTGGTGAGTTTGTATTCGTAGAAACATGTACGTTTTAACGGTGTTGTTTGATTTTCAACTAAGCCGCCTATTTGTAGCGATAGTGACATGGGCATGGCTGAATTGCCTCGCTACCCTTCTGAAGATAACACAGCTGCTCTGCAAGTACTACCTGCTTTTTTCATAGTGTTTGTGCATACCTGGTAGAGCAATTGACAAAAGAGCTCAACAACACACTGACTAATACGCAACACTACACAGATATCAAAAGTATTTATTTACATTTATGAATAAAAGTTACAGCATATGAATCTTGCAAAAAACAACAGTCAGGTAGCCAGTTCCACTATTGGACCCATAGGCTTACACAGGGGGGGAGGGGGTGCAAGGGGTGGCCGCGGCCATCCCTAATTTGGTACATTGTTCTGATATAATAACATGTAAAAATTGGATTTTGCATAAATGCGAACCTATTTGAAATAACAAATAAATCTTTACTTTGCATATACAGCAATGGAACCAGAAGAGGGGGTTGGGCGGGGAAGGGCATGAGGGGCATTTGCCCCTCCCTAAACCATTATCATGGGCACCACAAACTTTAAGAAGGTTCTACAAGGGTACAAGAAAACGGTTTCTCTGACAACATTCGTACAATTCACGAAAACTTTAAAGGAGTTCTGTGTGCTACCAGTCCCGAGCTGTACCTGTGAAAGAATGTTTTCAAAGTTGTCTACTGTCAAATCAAAGCTTAGGTCAACACTGAAGCAGGAACGGCTGGAGTACCTCATGCTTCCATATGTTGAACACGATGTAGACATCGGCATATCAGTTGATGAGGTAGTTGACACTTTCAGGGTACTTGCAGACAGGCGAATTTATCTTTCGAGACCCAGTGCTATTGGCTTTTAGTGTCTTCATAAACAAAAACACGAATTGCTAAGCTGTTTTAAAAATTTTTTTAACGAATATATAATTTTTTCTAAATATTACAACTTTTGTTTATGAAATCGTTGTATAATTTATTTACAACTTATTTTTAATTTTAATGTTGCTGTGTTTTTTGGTTGTAGTTACGTACAGTAAAATAAGAATGTAATAGGCAGACAAGAATAAAACTTTGATAGAAGAAAATGTTTAATGAGCGCATTTCCAATTTAATAAATTTTAACTTGTACAGTAAAGACTGTTACAAACGAACAGCAATCGCTGGAAAGATGAATGATGGAAACTTCTCACAGCTTCAAATTTCGGTACTGTCGCAGACGCAAGCCACACACATAGTGTCAGAAGTTTGTATCTTCTCTCTTGTATGGAGATATTGACAGACGTCATGGTTTGGGGAAGGGATAACGAAAAAATGGTATTAAAACTCTTGAAAATTTGTGCAATGTCCAAGTGGAACCACGTGGATTGTTTGTAGATAGTGAAATACCGTTCCTAGGGGCTACTCCTGATGGCATTATTGGTCATGATTGTATAGTGAAGGTGAAATGCCCATCATCTGGCATGTATCCCACTATGCTTAAACCAGAAGAACTTATTTAAAAAGGAAAGTCACTTTATGGAAATTATGTAAAGAAAAGAGAATTGTGGGAGATGTGAACACCAATCATCCATATTATTACCAGGTGCAAGGGCAATTACATGTGACAAGACACAGTTACTGTCTGTTCTGTGTATGGACACCTTAAGCTATCAAGGTTGCCCAGATTGAAAGAGATGACAACTTCTGGGAAGAGAAAATGAAAAATAAACTTATCCAGTTCTGCATGACCTTCATGTTACCCGAACTCGTTGATTCACGACAGTTTCGCTCTGTGCCAATCAGGGACTCAAAACATAATTATAATCAGTGCTATGAATTGTCTTCTCCAAGAGAAAAAAACTAGCCAGCAAAAAAGAAGACGGAGACAAATGTGTGAAAATGAGCAAAACACCTCTACAAATTCAAACACGAACAAATATAGAAGGAAATTAATTGTATGAACTGTACAGTATTTCGAAATGGATGAAAGTGTATTGCTTGTATGCTATCATAATTATGTACATCAAAATTATGTATAATGTCATAATTATGTATGTTTACAATTGATGTTATATAGTACAAAGTATACATTGTTTACAAACTTTAAATAAGTAGTCTTAGCAGGCCACCCTCCGACAAAAATGTCGTTGAAAAATAAGGGAAAATAATAACAAGCAAGGTTGGATAAAATGTTCCCACGTAATTGTTTCAATCATGCAATTTATGCCACAAGTTAATAATGTAAAAAGTTTCTCATATTGCAAGGTAAAATAATTGTTGATTACTTTGTCAAAAAGCGTCAATAACAAAATAAAAATTTAAAAATTCCGATAAGTGATTGTTAGAGACCTGTAGGGCCTATTATGACGTGTAAGTAGTTTTTCTTTTACTATACAGAAGAATATTTTATTGTTAAAGTTGTATAGATCAGAATCGTATGAACTTTTATGTGCGGAATATAATCTAGGAAGTACCTATGGGTAGAGGCCGGAAAATTTCGCTGATTCAATGACCCGCACGCTAGAATCCATTGTTCTATGCACATTCAAGCCCCTTCTATTTGTTCATTGTGTGTTGTTCCACTGAGTAGCAGTTAGTGGACAAATGGTCGAGGCTTGAGTATGCACAGGACAATGCATTCTAACATGCAGGCCATTGAATCCGCGAGATTTTCCGGTTCCTACCTAGGGTTACAACATGAAAGATACTTTTAGATTATGAAGTCAGAAGGGACACTGAAAAATTGAATTATGTATTTTTATTTGTGTTGAAATTGTGCATGGGATTGTAAATGTTTATCCTATTTTTAATACATTTAATTTGGCCAACAAACTGTAGGGCCTATTACGACGTGTGAGTATGAAGCTCTTTGGCTTATAAAGAAAAATGTTTTATTGTCAAAGTTATTTAACTCAGAAATGTATATACGTTTATGTGCTCTATATGATTTTGGAAGTAGCTATTGGTTATGATATGATATATTCTTATTGGTAAATATGTCACAGTGTAAACAATATTTTAGTTTACAAGCATATATTCCAATTAGTGAGGAACTGTTTTTCTGTGTTATATTAATATAACTTACGGCCTGTATTGCTTTCTTCAGTTACATTTAGTTAAAAGTGACCTATTAGGTCGAGAGAAAGCGTGTAGAGCCTCTTACAACTTTAAGATTACAATATCTAGGACTATTAATAACCTATATATTTGTTAGTTAAGTTTCTAAAATGGCTGGAATCTGTGATATTTTTGTGGTTGTATGGTCGGAGTTTATAGGAAATATTTAAACAATAACTTTGATAATATTTAAATACAAGGAAGCTCAGTGAATTATGGCAGTGATACAGGTGATGAATACTTGTTAAAATATCATTATATAGAAAAAATCGAACACATTTAGCTATAGGTCATAACACAAACTCTTAGAACATAAATGTGTTAATGAATAACTGTAATGACATTTGTAAAACAAATTATATACCTCGGTGTTTATCTTGAAGAAATGCTTATTTATTCCTTACCATCTAAGTTAACAATATCTGAGATGTTCAAACTATAAACTAAATATGTAATCTCACTTGTAAAATTCTGAATGCACATCTCATGTATTGGTTATCTTCGGGCTTATGGGATCGTGGGTGAATGAGCTACTTGGATAAATACTGACTTGATCTAAATATAAAATTTATGTTTGGGGCAAAGTGTTGAATTCTAAAAGCATTATGAAGATGTGTTGCAATGGCCATCCGCGATAAACTAAGCACCACAACACCCTTTTTTAGTTATTTAGGTATACTTAAGATTTCTATATTTCAACTACATAAAAGTATAACATCATATTTTAAAAATAACGTACATTAGCATGTTTTTTTTTAATGGGATGGACCTATACAAACTGACAGAATGTATTTAACAAGCCATTCGAGTTCTCACATTATTGTAACTAGCACATATATATCTGTACCTCGGAGGTATAAGACACTATGTCCAGTTTTTTGTCAAAATGCACTTTTTACCGTAAACATGGCCACGGTTTAAAATACTTTGTGGTGGCATACAAAACAACGTCTCTGTTGTGTCAAAAACGTTGGTTTTCGGGCACTAAACAGCCGGATGCACTAGTGAATCTCACTCTTCAAACTGCTCTCCTGAAAAATGTGATTTTTGTGAAGTAGTGTCTTATGCCTCCGAGGTACAGATATAGATGAAGGGCTTGGGGCAATATAGTGCTATGCCACATTTCTCTGTAAATTGACCTAGTAGTACCAACAGACGCCAGAGAAGCAACACTAACCAGTGACTGAAACAGGTTGTAATGTTTGACCATAGGTAGCAGCACAAACACTACAGCTTCTTTTTGAACTCCATGAAATAAGCTGAAAATATTTCAGCAAGAGTATCCTACGCCACACAAGTAAGACATAATGGCGCTACCCGAATCAAGCAGGGGAACGTCAGCTGCAAGGAAACGGTTGCATTTCTCAGAAACATCGAGTGATATAGAGGATGTGCTTGCTGATTCAGAAGAAGAATATCTTCCAGAAACATCAGATGACAGTTCACCTAGCGAAAAATCATGTGAGGTACTTACGTTACATTTTCTTTAATAACGTGACATAGCACTGTATTATTCAAATGTTTGGCAATATAGTGCTGCAATCTGTGCTATTGTCGAAAAACACTTTTGCAACTTTGAACATAAAAATAAGTATAAAGAAAGTTTATATTTTTAATTATTCTTATCAGTATTATGCATTTTATAACTGAAAACACTGAAGTTATTTTATAAAAAAAGTGTTGGGCATAGCACTATGTTGCTGAAACATATTCGTAAATGCAGGAATCTTGTTTTATTTTATCATTTGTGAATGAAAAATCATGCTGTACGTACAGATGGGGTCCAGTTCACAAATAAAGCCCATGTTTAACAGTTATGGGGACCACACAGCCATAATTATTTGGTATTTAATTTATTTCCCATTCATATGGAATGAAAAAGTGAACGCCAGTCTGTGCAAGCTTGAGAATAATAAATGTAATTTTCTTCTTTTAATGTTAGAATAGTAACATTATTACAATAGCATAGTGTCTCGAAGCATTCTTTTTATTTTTTTTTTTTGTGGTAACAGAACCACGAAAGAAGGCCTGCATTCATGTGATTTAGCATGTTTTATTTATCTTAGGTAACCTTACCAAAATTTGTAGCGAGAAAAGCTTAGCTTTGCTTTCCCATGGGGTGAATAATATTTTATTGCAAATATTTTTAGGAACATGTTCTTCAGTTATGTAGTACGTTGGACTCGCATTTGGGAGGACTCGGGCTCGATTTCCGGTCCGACCATCCTGATTTCGGTTTACAGTGGTTTACTGAAATCACTCCGGGCCGCGGCGGCCGAGTGCTCAGAGTGCTCTCTTCTTACCAAGGTGATCTTGGTTCGATTCCCATCGCGGTCGCCCAGATTTTCGCATGTGAGAATCGTGTCTGGACGATGCCATAGGTCGGCAGGTTTTTCTTGGGGTACTCCCGTTTTCCTTGCCATTCATTCGGCGCCACTCCATATTCACGTTTTGTTACCCCTCACCGGCAGCTGTTAAAGAGCCGTAAAACCTTCTCCCTCCCTCCCGAAATCACTCCAGGCAAATCCTGGGATGGTTCCTTAACGTAGGCCATGACTGATTACTTCCCAAATTCCTTCCTAAACTGTCTCTCTACCAAGGCATCAGGACTGTTCGAGGGCACTCAAAATTGAGAGAGAATAATAATTATGTGTATGGTACAGTGTCATAATGATAAGGTGGGGAAAAGGGAAATCCCAAAGAAAACCCGCCCAACAACGACATTATCTGGTAACAATTTTTTTAAAATGTTAAAATCTGTGTTAACCGCACTGAGGAGGGTAGTAGTAAATGCAATATTTTGTTTTTGTGGTAGATACAGTGAGACATGTCAGGCTGTAAAGTGCTTATTTGGTTTTTCCATGTAACTTAACCACTTCTTTATATAAAATTACATCTGCATTTTGTTATTGTTATCAGAGGCAGAAGAAAGCTGTCAGGCCAACAGTTGCAACACCGCTGAAAACAAACACAGGCCGTTGGAAAAAAGGAGATCCAACAAGTACGAAAAAAAAGGAAGTGTAAAACGAGAAGAAACAAAGGCTCTCCTTACGTAAGTGAACTTTCAAAAACAAAGCAGCCAGCAAAAGAACTTGGACCTAATTGTAAGTGCAAGAAGAGGTGTTGGATAAAGCTTGAAAATCAGGAGTCTACAATATTCAATAATTTCTGGAATTTATCTGATTTCAACGCACAGAATGCGTATCTCTTCCTTTGCATCAAACCCGAACCAATAAAAAGGAAATACATAAAAAAGCGCAAACACACTGAAAAATCACGACGAACATTTTCATATTCATACTATGTAAACGTCTCTGGAAAGAATGTAGAAGTTTGTCGAGAGCAGTTTTTGTCATTGCATGGCCTGCAAAATAATAGGGGGCGTCTCCGAAACGTTCAGAAGATGGTCGTAAAAGGATGTCTGCAAACTGACCGAAGGGGAAAGCATTCTAACAGGCCAAATAAATATGCAGAAGAAGATGTGGAAAACGTTAGGACACACATAAGATTGATTCCAAAATATCAGTCGCATTATTCGAGAAGCCAAAATCCATCAAAAGTTTACGTGAATTGTGATTTGACAATAGAATCCATATACAGCGACTATTATGTACCGTGGTGCAAAGACAATGAACTCAAAGCTGTCAGTGCGGACAAGTACAGAAGAATATTTTGCACAGAGTTTAACATTGGGTTTAAGATTCCTAAATCGGACACATGTAAAACATGTGATAAGGTAACTGTTGATAAAGAGATTGCTCGTTCTACATCTAACAACACAGAAGTTGGAAA
>PNEQ01126589.1:0-44985 GCA_003012365.1 Medauroidea extradentata
TATATATATATATATATATATATATATATATATATATATATATATATATATATATATATATATATATATATATATATATATATATATATATATATATATATATACACATGTATACACACACCTATGAAATATGCATCAGAACAACTATTACGTAACACTATAATGAGGTAACTTAGTAGATGCAGTTTTGACGAGCAACCTCTTTCCAATAATGTTCCGTTGCAATGTTAGAGCGATATGACGAAATTAAGTAGCTTCATCTCGGTGCACTAAAAGAGCTGCTCTGATGAACCTGCTGCATGTTGCGATAAGTGTACCTTTGACGCAGTTTTTCATACATACGTTAAAAAATCTCTGATGTTGGCTGAATAATTTCTGCTGCAGCCAGAACTCTAGCCACGAGGCTTTCCTCCCTTCTTCACAAGGAGTTTCATAACCGGAATACTTCCGGGCAGAGATTACTTTACGAACCATTATCTGCCAAGCTCCCTCTACGATATCTAATTGTGTGTTATAGTTATTTTGATCCGTCCCTATTGACAACACGTTACATTAGTAACGGCCCAGTATATAGTTTTATATTTTAAACCTATGATGTGTTCGCCTAGTTTTTATACTATACGTAGTCTATCCGACGTTATTACTATGTGTCAATCCATCCTCTCTTAACTTTAATGTAAATAAATTAACGTTTTCTTGTCTTCTGTACGTTTCTATATATTTTATACTATTGCGATAAAACTTTGGTGAGTTGTGCGTACGTTCTCGACGGTATCTGGAATAAAAAAATAAAGTAAATTTTTTTCGGTGGTTGGCAAACGGGGTAGGGGAGCAGAACGGCGGTACCCACAAAATTTTAATGGGCATTGCAATGCCTTGGGGACACCTAGTGCTAAATAAAATAAACGTTCCAGTGCATGTAGTTTCATGGTATAATTATAATGTGATGTTCGTTAGGCAGGAAAGCCACCTCGTTGCGTGAGTCACAGTGCTGTCATATACGTCTGCCACTTGTCATGATGTTTACTAAGATTAGCGCCTCGTTCACACTTTCTTCTCCTCTACGGTTTCACACTGCTACAAATGAAATTAACAGTATCAATGCGTCCGTTAAGTGCCACTGTGAAGTTGTTAAGAGCGAAAGTGTGTGAACTGTTGCACCAGCCCCTACCCTGATGTCTATAAAATAAATGAAAGCTGTTGAATTTTCCTTCATCTTATAAACTTTCACGCCAGGACTGTTAGAAAGCACTCATGAAATGGCGGATACAGGAACATATTATTTTCGCTACACTCCGCCCTCGGCCATTTCACCTACGCCAACCTGAGTCTTGCTTGTTTTGAAATGTCACATCAGCTGCACTGATAGTTATATGTGAGATAAAAACAAGAATATAATTATTTATGAATATTAGTGATAAACGGAATAGGTTTCTTCCCTCAAGAAACAATACTGCCTATGTCCACTTTTAGCGTAAAATGTTTTTTAGGGTACCAAAAATCTCGGGTGCCTTCTGGATTATTTACAAACGTATCGCACCTCTAGAACAATAGTGGCACAACTAAAAAAGTACGGTTCCGAGGTATTGGCATTTGAAGTTTTAGAGTACAAATAAATTTGGGTGTTTAAAACTTTTATTGTAACCATAATGCAACGTTTCATGTTGGAATATAGCTAATTAACAGTTGACAACATTTATATACAATGATAACTGTATTATTTTTATCATAGAATTATGAAAAGTACATAACAATAATAATGAATCAATTTAATAAATGCAGATATCCTGTACGCTAAATAAGTGTTGGTATTTCCATCAGAAAGACCATTGAAAGATGCATTACAATAGAGGCCTAACTCAAAATAACTACTATCTGAGTTGTGCCCCCTACAGATCTGGAGGTGCGATATACATGCCGTCGACAGCAATTTCTCGTATCTACTTCGAAATAGAACCGTCTTACTCCATGTCCTAAATATTTACAATCAAGCACCGTCTATGTACTTTTAATTTTAATAGGGGAATAAATCTTGAGAAAAATTGTATTGAAGCAAATTTAAAATATTATGTTAGTAAGACTAATAACGATTTCTGTTGAACATTTTACATAATATTGCTTTCGTTAACAAGAGTACCATTGAAGACCAGCAAAATATCCGAAAACTCCTCCGAATCTAACATTAGAATTTAAGTAAAGTAAATTATTAACATGAACGATCGCCAAGGATAAATTATATATCATATGTTAATATAAAACAGTGAGAGTTACAAAATAATGTCAAAAAATAATTTCCATAGTTCAAAAACTGTTTCATTTTTGCATATTGTTGCTAGAAATTCCTGTTATCTACTTCTGAATCAGCTTTACGACCATGTCACTGTGACACGATGGTCAGTACCGCCAAGGATAGTTAACATCTAGTGGTGTCTGTTAACATGCAGTTGTCGGCCCTTCTATAACATTTAGTACACCTCTGTTTTCTGTCGCTGCTCCGTTATATAGCCGTGTTCATTTTATCCGTCACAAGAATGCATTCATTCTCTCTAGGGTTCGTACCTTGCACCGTTTCTGCTCGAGTGGTGGTAAGTGGAACAGTGGATTCACAAGTGCTGAGTTACCTTTATGGCTACAGAGGGAAACATTTTTGTATTTATTTGCTTAGTTAGATATTTTAAAAATATACACAATTTTTAAATTATAGTCACATGTTGTTCGGTGTTTTTGATGTTACTGCTAATACACTGTAAAAACTTCCTAAATAGTATTGGAAGTTTTTAATCCATACACAGTATAGGAAACTTGTAATACTTCACCTTGTCAATAGAGCAAACTATCAGCATTGTTACTAAATATGTGTAGTAGCATCGGTTTACATTTGACACTGTTAACTAAAATATATATAAGAACACAAAGTCTCTCAACACTCCTAAACAGGTATTGAGGAATTACAGTTATGTGATAATGATAGCTTTTATTACTTACTCCTTAACTGTGGAATTGGTAAAATGTTTAGTTTCCAGACGACGTTTAATTTAGTGCCAAAAAGTTGAGCAATCTTTTAGCACAACTGTACAATTTTTCTTTCTAGCGCCCTCGTTGTGCATGCAAAATTCATGTCACGAAGTAACTCGAGGAATCATAGTTTAGAACACTGGTCACACGTTTCCTCTGACTCCATGAACCAAGTGTTACTTCCCGTGTAGGTGCGAAGCAATAAACTGCTGTCGTGCCTCCCGCGGTGACGTCACTGCCGGCACTTATAAGTCGCTCTTCGACAAGTGCATAGCAACTGCTTGCATTCAAGCGTAGTCATCAACAAAGAAGTGCGGTATCGTGAGCACATGCTTGCCAACTGTTTGATACTATGTAGCGATCTGCTGCAGCACCTACTTGATATAGTCTACTCTGTTATACATAACTTCAGTAGGTTTATTTCTGACAGTTATGAGGACACTCACTTTTTATATGTTGTACATATCTGACGCAACGTTAGTCGACATTATTGGTTCTGGAGTGAACCTGCACTGAACACAAAATTGACGTTTCAGGTTCCATACGTTTGTTAAAATAGGGACAACAGTCCATATTTGTTGTCGCTACTGTTTAGATTGTTCCTACAACAGGTGGTTGTGTAGAAGAAACAATCTGTTCTGTAGAAGGAACAACGAACATGTTTCTTTTACAGATCATATTGTTACATCTACAGAACTGAATAATGTACGTACAATCTGTATAGTTCCGACAACTTAACTTGACTGCTGTTAATCTTTTACAAACACTGATCAAGTAATTATTGTAAGGCGACAAGGCTGTAATCAGTTGAAAATTTCACCAAACACCGTGCACACACGAAATGGGACTTGTAATGCCACGTGTTGAGCAAAAGATAAACAACACGCAGGCAGAAAGTAGATACTGTTAGCTCATTCGGCAGTAAAGATTTACATCCTATAATATAGTGTAAAAAAGTACGGTTTTTTTAGTTTTAAATTTATATAAATGTGCCTAACCATTCTGTTGAAACTTTATTTTTTATTTTTTATTCAACAGAACTTACAAGCACACCTTTCTAAACGAATAGAAAATTCAACGTCGATGTAACTTCAGTTCAGGACACAAAAATTTATGTATATCGCAAAACGTGATAATTTTGTGGTTGCAAGAAAATCTTTAAAGCTTCATAACTCCTAAACGTAACATAACCTATCATTGTGGAGATTCTTTTCTTGTATGTGAAATAATATTAAAAAAAAAATATCTAGAATCAATGTTGCGGCAAACCTATGAGCCGGTTGATGAATTTACATGCCGGTCTTAAACTTTAGACCGGTACTGTAGTATGGTTCCTACAATAATACTTATATTTCATTGCAAGATGTCCAGTCCACCGTATGTGCAGAAAACAATGTCTTACATCGTGACTGCCTTTATTAAATGTATACAGTATGCACGTAACGAATCACAGAAATTTACTGCTGTTAGTGAAAAATAAAGTATTCCGCGCTGACTCTACCACTCTAAGAGATCACGTGCTCATATAGACCTGACTACTACAGAGAAGCTTCTACATTCACAAATGTATACTGTTCTCTTACTCATGGGATCAGGTACGATAAATCCTATAGCTCAGGAAAATCCTTATGACAGTATTTGCATGCGTTACATTTGCCTTGAAACTAATCGCTTATTTGAACTTATTACGAAGAATATAATATATTTATACAAACATGTTTGTATGTTTTACCTTTTTATATTTACGCATGTGAATAGTAAAAAATAAATAAATTGGTCAATCGACAACACGCAATGAATTCGTACATAATTTTGTGCACAATTCTTGGAAGAAAATTGTAAAAATAAAATGTCGTAGCTAGACACGTTGACTAAAATTTTCTGTAGTAATATAGGCCTAACAGTGTCGCCGTAAATAATGATGTGTAATAAGAACATTGCTAACGCGCGGACACTAAGGTTGATTCTTGTGCGTTTACTATTTGCCCCTTCACCTCTAGCGCAGGGCGGCCTAGAAGTGTGGAAGATGTAAGAACGACAAAGCAGGGGCATCACACCTGCACCTAGTCTCTAGGCGCAAGTCACAAAACTGACGTGCGCAGTCTCCTCGCCAACAACTCGCCTCTACGACTGAGTGAAGAGATTTTGGTCAGCGCTTAACATCGAGGTCTCTAGCGCTGGTGAGAGTTGACGTGACGTGAGTACGGAGCAGCACCGGAATGAATGGGTGGGGGAAACGGGAGATCCCCGAGAAAACTCGCCAACTAGAGGCATCGTCCGGCACGATTCCCACATGCGAAAATCCGGGGACCGACCCCGTCGGGAATTGAACCCGGATCGCTTTGGAGGGAGGCCAGATGTCTGACCCCTCGGCCACCGCGGCCCCTCGCCTCTACGAGATCCTAAGGATGTTCAAGTGGGGAAAAATCGTAATTTTATATTTGTATGAAATATTTTCAGTTTTGTAGACGATACTCACTTGGAATTGCATATTCCTCTTACGAAACAAACTTATCTCAGCCTGTTTTCCCACAATGACACTCCAAGGTCAAAATCTGCAAGTTTTTATATCTTATAAGAAGCATAAAACCAATGCACATAATGAAATGAATCAATTCACACTGAAACTAAATGTTTGACACGTTATAAAATCAATTACAAAACATTTTTGTATTTTAATAAAATTCTGAAATTTTGCCTTTTGCCATTTTTATCGATTTTTTTTAAATACAAAAAAATATTTTGTAATTAATTCTAAAACACGTCAAGCAGTAGCCCGTGACATTTATATTCAGTGTGAATTTTTTGATTTCATTATATTCATTGGTTTTGTGGCTTATAACAACTAAAAATATGCAAATTTTGATTTTGAAGGAGGAAAATGTATTCCCATGTAGCGTCTACAAAACTAACATTACTTTGACGCCCTTAAGCGGTTATCCTATAATTTTGTGACATAGTATTAACGACAAAGGTGTGTTGTACACGGCTGTACTCTTTAAAATATTCTGTAACAAAATTTCCGTACTTAAAAAGACCACAAAAACACCCACTTTCGACACATTCGGCAGCCAGAAAATATGTTTTAATGATAAGGGGTTAACATGAAACGGGTCTAAACACATGTAACTTACTTTGAATGCTATTCCTAAATAGACACAAGTGTTGCGAGTTGAGTAGTTTTCGAATAATTTTGTAACGGTCGAAGTTATTGCACACGGCTCGGCGGCCTGTGCAGGCGGACACCTTAACGCCAGTCCTTGCTACGAGGAGCAGTATGGTGGGTTGTGGTATGGATAAAGAAGCATTCAGCACTTCTTTGAATATTTAAGTAGAGAAATACTGATTACACACGATGAACGCAGTAGATTGGCTTTACGTCTGGTCTACAGCATTACAATAATAACATTGAGAGCCCGTGTCACTTATTTTGATGACTTTTTCTTAAATCCTTCTTGATTAATAATTTGGCAAGATTTAATTAAAAGTATTTCAACAGGAACGTAGTTAATTACTTCAACTTTCATTACATACCTTGTCTTAGAAAAATTTAAGTGCAGCTATGAAATAATTAAGCTGGTTTCAATTTTAAGACAAAAATTCTGTCTCGCCAAATAATGAACACTAAATAACCCCCAGTACCGATTTAATCTTATAATACGCACCTAATAGTAAAATGTGATGTTTCTATAAGAAACATTGTCGGTTATTAGCTATATCATTCATTTTTTTACAGAAAATAATTTTTGTTAGTATAAGAGGTGACACAGCCTCTTAACTAAAACAAGTGAGTAAACCAATGTAAATTGTTATAGATGACTTAATTATAGGCAGTTCAGGATAAACTGAGCACTGCTTACAATTTTCTGTGAGCCATTATGCCGCCATCTTTACTATTTCAAATACGAAAATTTCCATTTAACTGAAAACTAGAGAAATCATTTCAAAACTGACAAAAATTTACTTCTATTGCTCCAATTTATAGTTTTTTATTATTATTGTTGAGAAGTTCTCACTTTAAAGTGAACGGCATATGATTAATTTTTGTGCAAGACGTCATACAATGGGAACCATAACGTTATTAAGTAAAATTATAATTTGCAATATTAAAACAAATTAAGTTATCATCACCGAGTCAACATATTGAATTACACTGTAATATGTCATCCGGCAGTGAAAGTGCTGTCCACAAAGGTTTTAAGGTGTTCATATTCCACATTTAGTCCAGAAAGTAGCAGCTACAATAGCCTTGTTATTTGCTATAAACAAGTTGTCTGAGATAAAGATTCACCAAGTTATCTGTGGATTAACAAGAGGTGTGCATCTTGCAGTTCGCCCCATTCACAGCGTTCGTCAGTAACCTCGCAGAAAATTAATAAAATGTTGTCATTTATCAACTAAACATAGGATATTCTTGCATAATAAATGGGTGACACATTATTGTAAGTTCATATTTGTTAAATAAAAATGGAAATTTAAATTTGTAGCACTCGCTAAGTGGAGATATGGGGACGAAATCTTGGCAGCAAGACCTGGTGAGTGAGTGAGTAAGAGATTTTAGTCAGCGCTTAGCATCGAGGTCTTGAGCGCTGGTGAGGGGTGACATGCGAGTATGGAGCAACGCTGCTCGAAAGGGGCGGGGGAAGTGGAAGATCCCCGAGTAAACCCGCCTAACAGCGGCTTCTTCCGGCACGATTCCCACATGTGATAATTCGGTCACCGAATCCGCCGGAAATCGACCCCGGATCGCCTTGGTGGGAGGTGAACGGTCTGACCATTCGGCTACCGCGGCCCCAAAACCCACTGGTCAATGGCAACCTCCGCTTCTTTTCCCACTTGCGAAAATGGGGAACGACCGACGTTTATCAACATGATTTTGCAACTCTTGCTGTCTCTATCACTCTCTCTCTCTCTCCCCCCCCTCTCTCTCTCATGTAAGCTTTTAGCCGTGGCTTCGCTCGCGAGGTTCTGAAAACACTAATAGAAATTTTGTCAATAGCACACCAATTATCTTTGTCCACGATTGGTGTTCTATTGACAAAAAGTACAGAGCATTACATTAGGATGCTACTGTAAACAATAGGTTGAAATAAAATAAACAGCAAAAGCAAAATAACGTATTATATACCTTACTACAATTTGTAAGTAAGTTTTGTGTTATAAATACAGCAAATGTTGCCCGCGTGTGTAGTATAATTAATTTTGAGTCATTTAAATTTATATTTAGAACGTAAACATATATACTGCCTTAATTTATTCCATATGAAAAAATTGACGTGACATGAAATAAAGCATATAAATTAGTAGTAAAAATTCTAAGTATAGCTCTGGTCAATGTATGAAGTAAGTGTAATAATAAAGAATAGTAAGTGCTGAATAGCATACAGAAAATACATATAACTGCTGAAAAGTACACAGAAAGACCTTAATAGTATACAGAAAACATGTCTAAATCCTACATACATTACGGAGCTTAGTATTATTGTTTATCATGTAAGATGTCATTGTTTTGTAAGTACAACCTTAAAATCAGCAAACACACGCATAAAAAGGAATTTGTTTCAGTTTTGATATATTTAAATCCCACAGGTAATGTGAATTTTTCCGGGATAAAAAGTAACCTGTGTATTATTCCAATGTTTGACATCTTCATACTAAGTGCCATAAAAATCCGTTTAGGCATTTAAGCACGAATAGGAAATTACACAATTATATCCTATACGTTTTAGATATATCCCACAGGAACCGTGCAATGTAGCCCGTGACACTCTCCGACATGTAAACTACGTCTGTACAAAAACATCTTAGTGATCCGTGGCTCCGTTTCTGTGTGAAAGAAGGACAAACCAATAATGCAACTAACACCTATTCCAATGCTGAAGTTCCAGATTTTGTGCTCTTGTATTTCCACGAGACGAATTGCCCAAGCGTCGTGAGGAAATGTTCGTAAATTGCCTTTTCCTTCCGTTTCCATGATTTCCCTCTCCTCCGTCTACGGAAGTCAGCCCCGTCCATTGCTTATGCTAGTGACAACTTTATCTCGGCAGTATGCTGTACCTCCGGACCCACCAGCGGAAGAGATTACACAAGTCAGGAATTAGTTTTGTCCGAGATCTCTTATTGTAAATTATCAAGGAAATATTTGAAAATTAACAATTCTAACAGCTACTTAGTAGAAAGTTTTCTCCTTACAGGAATCTGGTTAGCCGTTATATGTGTGTGCGTGTATGTATGTATATATATGTATATACATACATATATATATCTACCTACACACGAGGGTTATTTTTTTTCAACCTCCGATCGGCTGTAATAAAGTAAACGGGAAAGAATTAGGAAATTATTTTAATGTCACAAGAAACGTACATCTTTACACTATTTTCCCACATAATCTCCGTGCAGATTGAGGCACTTGTCGTACATATGCACCAGCTTATCGATACCCTCTGCAAAAAATGATGCCTCCTGCCTATTCAGCCACGTTTTAACAGTGTCTTGCAGTTCATCATGGGTGTTGAAGCGTCGTCTTCCAAGCCACTTGTTCAACGTGGGGAAAATGTGGAAGTCACTCGGTGCCAAATCCGGACTGTAAGGAGGGTATCAGTAAGCTGGTGCATCGGTACGACACATGCCTCAATCTGCACGGTGATTATGTGGAAAAATAGCGTAAAGATGCATGTTTATTTTGACATTAAAATAATTTCCTAATTCTTTCCCGTTTTTTTATTACAGCTGATTGGAGGTTGAAAAGATAACCCTCGTACATATTACATACATACATACATACATACATACATACATACATACATACATACATACATACATACATACATACATACATACATACATACGTAGTACATATATATATATATTATATACATATATATCTTTGAAACACCTTAAAATAATTCTTTGTTGTGGACTTATCTTTTGAATATTTACACAATAGGCTCATACTGTACTGTCTGTTTAACTGCATTTATTATGTTAAAACTTTGAGTCGATAGCTGTTGTGTGGAATTTTCCATAGTCGTCTTCACTCAGCTGATTTTATGATACACACTCACGTTTATAACACACACACGTACACACACACATAGTGGTTGGTGACATGACTGATGTTGACAACTAATAGCGTCCTTCACTCCGAGATTTACAGGGACTTGCACAAGAAAACATCCCTTTCACGATAAATTACTGTACGAGTTTTGGTACGAGACTGGTTTTTCGCACGAGATTAGCGTATAGGTTTCATCGGGTAAAATATGTTCGTGGGAGAGGAATGGAAGAAACTAAACATGTTATCTGGGACAGATGAGTTCACACCCACAGAAACATCTTGATTCATTACTCTCTCTGTTTTATCTTAGTCCTGTCATATTGGTCCAGAATGCACTGACCACCTTTAAGCATTCTTTATACGACGTAAAATTAAATTATGTATAAGAGATCTCATGCGACCTCGTACGAAAGAATTCATAGCAAAAACAGTTTGAAAACACTTCATAGATGTTTTGCCCGAACCTTTCCTCGCAGGAGAATGGTTGATGGATTTTGTTAGTGTGCAATGAACATATTACGTAAATATAAACAACAAAATGTTCATATTTGGTACTAAAACAAGCGTGAACATGATAATGCTAACTGAGCCGTGGTATTAAGAAGGGCAATATTTCTTTACATTCAGAAGTAACTAAGTGTGCGTTAGAAAAGGCACACGTCCAACCATACTTTAATATGACTTGTTTACTTTTCACAAATAGTAAGTTATTGTCTTTCCCACTATCGAACTTTATCTAATAGATTATTTTGGTGAAATAATGAATTAGTGAGAAAATTAAGGTGAAATATGTTAAAAGTACTTACAACTACAGAAAGCAAATTGTGATTCTCAATAGACCACAAAAAACAATGCCAGCATAACTAACTGAAAACTTATTAGGCAAAACAATAGAGTATTTTTCTCATGTGTGAATGTTGCTTGCCTTAATTCTCTGTGTATTACAAATGCGTCAGTGATGACACTCCTGTTTCTTCTTCTCACAGCTGAGACAATGATTAAAGGCCTGAACAAAACTGAATACTGAATTTGACTTTAAGTTCCCGTTTCTTTATGTAAATCATCAATAAACAGTACAAACGTAAATTTACTGCCACGTCAGTTGGAAAACAACTGAGGGTATATATATTATTTTGAAATAAATAATTATATATTTGCAATAAAAGCATATTCCGTAATTATTCCGAACAAAAGTAGTCCAATTATTGATATCTTTTCCATATTTTGGAAAATTTTGCTGAAATCCAGAAACGCCATTTACTGACGAAACGTACAATCTATTTATGAAGAACTTTGCTAACTATAGTTAAAATGGTTTCTGAGTACATTTAGGACACACCTGTTTAATTTTTTCATGAAATGCCAGTACTGCAACATAAGACGATACTTAGAACGTAACGTTGTTCTTATAGCAAAAATATCTACTGGTTCTCTGCAAACAGCCATCTTGACATTGACATAATATTTTCAGTGTATAGAAAACGTAAAGTCAAGTCTGCTTAACTTGAGTTTAGTCTACTCTAATTGTGTACGACTCCTTAAGAAGTCATGCATTGAAAGTTATCGTAAAGTCAAATGCTAAAATATTCAGTTGTAATACCACATTTACTCCCATCTCTATCATCGACGTAGGCCTACAGTTTGTCACAGGTTTGTTGCGAGTACGAGATTTGCTTAGCTTTAACGCCGTGTTAAATAATACTTTTCTCCACCGAATTGTGAATGACTTCAAATTAGCCTGAGGTCGCCTAGTCGAAAGGTGAGTTAAGTGTCTCTCAGTCAAAAAGTAATTTCTCATACAACAAATAATACACTCCACTGAGTACATTTACAAAATTGTTGGGATTCTTGTGACATTCACGACGACACTGTAAGTGAGCTCAGTCTACATGGGCTATGAGATATCGACAGTGATTGCCAAGATCCACTTTAGTTTAGTGTTCGAAGTTTACTGTAATTTGGGGAAACAATCATACAAGTTCCGAGCGATGCGAAGGCAACGACACAAGAAACTAGACTCACATTCAGGACGAATCGGTTTTGATTCACGGCATGACTATCTTGATTTCGGTTTTCCATGATTTTCATAAATCACTTCAAGCTATTGCTGGAATGATTCCTCATAACTGGCCATGAGCGATTCCTCCACAGATTCCTGCCTGCCCAAGCTAGTAATTGTGTCTTTGACACAGACTAAGTAGTAATACAGACGTGAAATGACGTGGCGACTCATTTTACACGGAGGAACTACGCCTCTTATTGGTTGTTCGAGGGTGTTCATACCAGTCCCGTGTCTGCTTAGCTCTTGCGTGTTACGGCAGGTTTCCTATTGGCTGTCGGTTAGTAGCACAGGCGCTTTACGCTTATTGGCGGAAGGCGTTACCACAATGTTGCTGGCCAGCGACGCCATTTTTCTGGAGTGTGGGTGACTGTGTTTGCCATCCTACCGACTATTTCCCTTCTGTTTTCCTATAAATATTCCGTGTCTCTGTTGACCTCCCTGTATACGAGAAGTTAAAGTGGCCACGTATGTGGACGTACTATGTGTGTATGTGACGTATAAGTGCGAAAGCACGTGCATCACACATCTTATAGAGCGAGGCGGCGTAACGGCGACATGTTGGACTTGTATTCAACTCCAGCTATCCCCAGTTCGGTTTTCCATGATTTCCCGAAATCGCTCTCACTCCAGGCTTATGTTGAGATGGTTCCTTGACTTAGGGCAAGGCCGTCTTATTTCATAGTTCCTGCCCCTGGGCGAAGTTGTGCGTATCTCTTTCTAATAACCTCGCTGCCGACGAGACATAGAGCCGAATAAAAAAAAAAATCACGCCTCACCCAAGCCTCTAGGCGCAAGTCACTTGAACTGGTGTGCAAGTCTTCGCGCCGACAACTCGCCTCTATTAGACATTCAGTAGTGATCTTAACATTTTAAAGGGTCGCGGTTGTCGAGTTCGCCTCCCACCAGAGCGATCCGGGTTCGATTCCCGGCGGTTCGGCCCTAGCATTTTTGCACGTGGGAATCATGCCGAACACTACCGATGGTTGGCAGGTTTTTAAAACTTATCCATGTCAGTTTTGTTTATTCTTTACTAAACAGGAAAAAAAAAACATTTCGAGTGGCACAATGTCACTTATAGCTGTCATGAAGTAACCCCGGGTATCGAAATTCAGTATTTAAAGGGCGTTCCAGAAGGAAAAAATCGTAATTTTGTATTTGTATGGAACAATTTTGTAGACGTTACTTGGAAATATATTTTCCTCTTACAAAAAAAATAAATAAATAAACCAGCCAGTTTTTCCATAATGGCATTTCAAAGTGAAAATGTGTATGTCTTCAGTTCATACAACCCTAGAAAACCAATTAATATATTAATGAAACGTAATAATTCATAGTGAAAGTACATAATACGGGCCAGAGCTTTGGGTAGGCATATATAAAACCTATTAAAATATGTATTATGTATTTAATTTGGAATGTTTTCTACAACTTTAAGATTACTGTATTACAAATTTTTTTTGTATTGGGTTTTTATTTAAAATTTTTGTGTCGGGTTTTTATCTATTTAGAACCCTATGTACTTTCACTGTGAATTATTTCGTTTCATTGTGTTGGTTGGTTTTTGGGGTTGTGAAGTAAAATTATGCAAATTTTGACTTTAAAATGCTGTTATGAAAAAACTGGCTGAACTATTATTTTGAAAAAGGAAAATGTACTCCCGAGTACCATCTACAAAATTAACACTATTTCTAAAAAAATATAAAATAACGATTTTTTTCCATCTTGAACGAGCTTAACGGCGTTCACGTTGCAAAAAGGTATTATTTTACATTATCCCGACATAGTGTTCGTTTAACAGAAGTTCCTTGTGACTACTTTTTCCACTTGTAAAAATTCTTTAGCTCTCACAGTTTTCCCATAGTGGCATGTCAAAGTCAGACTGCAAGTTACAGGAACATAGGAATAGCAAACACCAAGTGTCTTGCTCGAATGAAGTAATTTGCACTGAAATTAGATATTATAGGTTATATGCTAAAATATTCAAAGCACACAACGAAGTCCTTTTGTCTTTTTAAAAAATTGCCATAAACAAAGTAAATTGTCATAATTTTCAGATATTTTTAGAAAGCAAAAATTAATTTCATTGTGTGTTAGCAAATATTTTAGCATATTGCCCATAATATCTTATTTCAGTGAAAATTATTTCATTCGAGTAAATTGCTTAGTGTTTGTTATTCCTATGTTCCCGTAAATTGCAAATTTCGATTTTTTCGCCTCACTACGGGAAGACTATGAGTTATAAAAAAAATGTTACGAGTGGGACAGTGTAGTGGCAAGTTACGTATATTAAACGAACACTAAGCCGTACAAAACGCGAACACCCTTAAAGTGCCCGCTTTTATTAGACGTGTGTTTGTGTGAGTGAGACACGGCGCTAAGGGCGATGTTGACCGGCTCATCTGGTGTGGTATCACCTCTACCGCAAGACACTGAGACTGAGTGCAGTGTTATCGTAGACCACTCGCCTGACTGACACTTCCAATGGTGACCCCACCCTTTTATTAGTGGGAAGTTTTAAGCTAAGTTCATTGAATGTTTCTGGAGTAGTTTCACGTGAATTTATTGAATGATTATCCAGGTGTAACATGCTGAGAAAAATGTATTTAGCCGTTTTGAGGAGTTCCGAAATGATTTTTTATTTGACGTGATGCTTTGAAACTGCCTTTCCGTCAGAGTTTGAAGTGTTCTTTTAGTATTCCCACAATAGACACATGTGGAATAGTTTCATTAAAATAAGTAGACCAATGTACGAACACACTGCAAAGATTTTTAAGTGCGTGTTAGGCGGCGCCCTTAAGGAAACTTCCTTCTTAATATCAGAATGATTGAAGGCGTGTCACTGGTTAATACCCCTCTCACCCACCTCTGATAATTCCATCTGCCTGTCTCGTCATTGCCTTAACACACCTCCTTCCACACACCCCGAGTGTTTTATTTCCATTCTCTCTCGTCCGTGGCGACATCATTATCGGCTTGCCAGTAAAAAGCTGCTGGAGGGTGGGGGGGGGGGGGGAGGCGCCTACGCGGACGTCCGATCCGCTTATCGTAATCCCGCGAGGAGTTTCGCAGTCCCGGTCAGAGCGCGTTAGACTAGGTCCGCGCCTCGCCGCACCTCGCCATGGAGTAATGGGCGGCCACGCTACCTCACCATTAGTTAACTGTATGGTTTGCTAGACATATCAGTTCTATGATTGTCTCCCTGTAACTAATTGTTATGATTAAATTATTGACGTTCTGAGTCACTCATGATGTGCATCAGTATTTAAGGACCTCGCCTATCACCCGCTTAGAATGCGTTGCAGCGTGTTCGTAATACCGTTTATTTTAAAGAAACTATTCCACATTTGCCCAATGTGTCTATGCACGAAAATAAAATACTCTCCAAACGATGGCTGAAGAGTAGTTTCAAAGCATCACGTAGATTAGAATAATCATTTCGGAGCTCCTCAAAATGGCTAAAAACAGCTTTTTAAACCTGTTATATCAGAAAAACAACTAGCGGGATTCGTGTGAAACTTGTCCAGGAGCATGCAATGGACTTTGCTTAAAACTTTCCACCAATACAAAGATGGGGTGACCACTGAAAGTGTCAGTCAGGCGAGTGATCTACGATACTATTGCACGCCGTTTCAGTGTCTTGCGGTAGAGGCGATACCGCGCCACAGGAACTGGTCAACATCGCCCTTAGCACCGTGCCTCACTCACACAAACACACGGCCAGTAGGCGGGCGCCTTAACAGATATTTGTAAATTTGTGTCTTACGTCATACATAATTTCTGATGGTAAACGTGAAGAGTATCTTCACATCGTATATGGCAAACTATTGTTTTTAAGGTTAATGTTTACAATTGGAAAATGGTTCTTCAGTTGTTATAAATAATCCTACATAAAAAAGCGTTAGGTTAGTGGTTCGGCAACCTAACGTTTGGTTATGTCAGGTTAAGTTAGGTTACCTAACATAATCTAACCTAATCAAACTTAACCTTACCTAAACCAACATCAACTAACGATTTTTTTTGCATAGGACTATTTCTTACTACTGTCTGTAGAACCACTTTTCGTTAGTTAATTACCGATAAAATCAATACTTTGGCCAGTATGCGATGAGTAGTTACTCCTCACACTTACCTTTCTGATGGGAGACAGAAATTCCTGACTAATTAGTTAATCCGCCATTACTGTTTCCCATATCACAACAGTACTGATAAATACACAAATGTGACATTTAAGTACCTGTTAAGGTATTCTATATGTCTTACTTGGCATTGTTTTTAATAACCAATATAAAATTATGCTATGAAGAAGAAAATTATCTAAATCTATATTTTAAGGTACTGTACCGTAAAACGGGGTGAATAGGATCAAAATTTGAAACAAATTTCTCGCCAATAACTTTTCTTTTTAAAAGTTACGTTCCAATCAAACTACTTATCAACAGCATTAATTTGCCTATATAAAAAAAGTTTCTAAAGTAAATATTGCACTCATAATTTTGTTCTAAATCTTTTGTTCCTATTCAACCCAGCGATCCTATTCACTCCGTTTCACGGTAACTACCACCTTTAGGATATTTGTACACGGAAAACCGAAAACTTGTTAAACAGCACATGGTGCCTTTTAGAGTGGGTATTGTGGTTATCTGCATAAAGTTACGTGTCCTTACAAATAAAATGGGTATCTGAAACAGCATTTATGAGGCGTTTGTGAGGACTTTAGAAGTTCACAACACTTTCAGAACGCACATTCGTGAGCTCTGTTTTATGTCATTAGCACTTACATAACTTTTTACAACAATCAGTAGTGCCCTATTGTGAAACAACGTTCTACATTGAAATGAAATGTTAGATACAAAATATAGTTTCACTCTAGGAAACTACTGATTGGTCAAATCAGTTATATAATAAGCACGTCAAATAATAAAGTAAAACTTTGGTTTTCATACTCTCCCTCGTTGATAATATCACACACACACACACACACACACACACACACAAACATGTTCACGAGCCACCGTTTTGAAAGCGTGCGTGATCGTCTAAAGTCCTCACAAACTCCTTATGAATGCAGCTGTAACCACCTTACGGTAAACATATGGTAGAGAGAGTATCCTCTATACAGCTGCATACGAAATTGTGTGTTCAACAAGTGTCACTTGACTTTAGTGAAATATGCGCGGGAGATTTGAAATTACTTTGAGAGCGAATGTAATTATAATAATATAGTATTCTCAACTATTTATTTTTGTACAGTATAAGTATGTGTATCACACACACCTCCATACGTGATCCGATCCAAGGACACTGCCAGGCGGGAAGTTTGACTGGGGCGGTACATCTGTCAAGTGATAACGCAGGTGTCCTAAGGCTAGCTCAGCGAGGACAGAAACCTCGCGTGGAGAAAAAGAGCAAAAACTGGCTTGATCCCGACACTTGGTATGTGTAGGGACTGCGAAAGCACGGCCTATCGATCCTATTGGCTTGAGGAATTTTCAGTCATAATATCACATATTATAAATTACGTCTAAATTTAAGAACAACAAATGTAAACAATGTTTGCCATGCTACTGTTTTCCTGTATACAACTGTTTTAACTTAAAAGTAAATATTGGTTACATACCCTCCTAGCCTATAAGGTTTCGTACTAAGATCTTGGGGATACCACATAAATACATAAGTATTCTGGAAAGTACACCGTGAGTTTCATACAATACAGCTGCATCCTTATGCCGAGAAAACATAAATGAACTACACCAACTTCCGAGAACATGTTGGACACATATTTGTGACGTCATATTACCTGCACTATATGTTATCTCTAAGTTGGGATGACATGAAATGAAGTCATACAATGGAGAAGTGACGGAAAGCGAAGGACACACCAAGAAATTCCGCAGACCAAATGCCACTTAAAAGGACATGGTATGTAATTTAGTGCTAACAGCATCAGTATAAACTGTAGGTTTCTCGAACAAAATTTGGAACAAAAAAAAAATAGACAATACGTTTTACCAACTTTCTGAGCAAATTTTTTCCTTGAGAAACGTAATGCTGATGAACAAACTGTGACGTCGAAATCGCGTATATTTTATTACGGCGGAACATATTACCCTCCTGGATATATGTTTACACATAAAGTTGGCGAATATAATTGTCTACAATTGTAGCTTTGTAGTATTTCAATATTGACTTTCAAATATCTGTAGGTTTCAATTGGAGTTTCTGGCGTTTATTTATGTACCGCACTAAAAGAAAAGAATTGTTGTAGTTAACATGCTTATGTTAAAATACGGACACCAATCCTGTCTGGCTGACGTATATTATGTGGGCTGTTTCTACAAAAATCTGTTCTGTACAAGGAGCAAATATCATCTTTATTTTACAGAACATATTCTTACTTATACAGAACTAACAAAACTGCTGTAGGAACAATACAGTCACTACTGACAACTATGAAGGACTATTGTTACTATTTTAACAGACGTATGGTAACTTCAACAATACTTTTCTTTCAGTGCACACCCTCTTAACCCACATGTAAAAATTCGGGGTCAGACCCCGCCGCGAATCAAAGCTGGGAAAGGAATCGGCCATGGACTACGGCAACGAACGAACCATGCATTCGCCTGTAGCAACGGAAATATGAAATATAGTTGGCCGGAGCTTGGACTCGCACTCGAGACTTCCCCAATGCAACCTCACCTTTACTGCAACGATGTCCGGTGATTATATCTATTTAAAAAACAAGGAAAAACACTTCTCATACAACAACAATGTATTGCCAAATATGTTGTTCAACATCGTGAAAATTCTCAGGGACTGTAACAGGAATACCGATAGTGCCGAATTTTTCTGTACAACCATCAATTTAAAATAAACAATACCACTTTATATATTACGCGCATTTTACACAACAGCTGCTCTATGGCTCGTACGTTCTTCCGTCACGTCTCTCGCCTGCCTACCTGCCCAGACGATACGATTTTTAAATGTTTGTTGCAATGGGTGTTTACAATTAGAATTTATTGATTTGTGGACATACGCCATTGTTCATGTTTTGTTGATCAAACCTGTGTCGAATGACAAAGTACAAAAAAGAACAAGAAAAAAAATACAAATATAAAATACACACAAAATAGAAAAAAAATCAACCTCAGAGGAATTTTAACGTGTGTTGTGTTGTCTATTGTCTTTTGTTTGTTGTTCACTGTTTTTATATATTTCCGTCTTTTTTTTTTTTTTTTTTTTTTTTTTTTTTTTTTTTTTTTTTTTTTTTTTTTTTTTTTTTTTTTTTTTTTTCATATTGGGAATCTGGTTCTATATTTGTGTTTTGTCTTTTGAGTCTAGGTGTTGTGTCGATATTCGACTGAATTATATCTCTAGAATTCTGTGTTGTCTAGTATAAGTATATAAAAAGCTGACAGAATCCCTCGGGGATTGCTTTTCTTTCTCTCTATTTTTTTGTGTCTTTTGTGTTTGTTTTATTCTTGTTATTTTTTGTAATTTGTCATTAAACACAGGTTTGAACAGAAGAACATGAGCAATGGCTAGAGACATGCAAACTTCGCGTTATCATTTTGTAGCAGACTAAACTTCACTTTCCTATACACAACAGATCATATTCTGCGGTTCAGTTGGTCACAGACTTTTATGTGCTGGCATTTATGTGTGTTACGTCTTTACAGAGATTGGCCTCTCTACCGTGTAAGCATTCTCCGCCGCAAGTCACCACAATATCGGCCAGCGGGAGACGTCGAACGAGCCTATATATAGTCACTTGGAGTCTAGTTAGCTGTGAGAAAATAATGCGAATTTTGCATGACTCTAGCAATGGCGTATGTCCACAAACCAATAAATTCTGAAGGTAAGGTAAGTGGGCTTTACGTCTCGCTGGCAGCGAGGTAACTAGCGACAGTAACTCACAACTTGGTACAATGACAGGAGTTGAGAGAGGAGTCGGCCATGCCTTTAGGTAAGGAAAAATCCCAGCTTTCTCGTGGAGAAATTTCGGTGAACGATGGGAAACCGAAATCAGGATGACCAGAGCCGGGAATCGAATCCAGTTCCTTCTGAATGCGAGGCTATTGTGTTACCGCTACACGACGTCGCTCCGTCTGCCCAGACTATGTTCGTGGATGGGATTACTTTGGGATCTTCCGTTCACCCCATCTTTTTGTTTCAACGCTGCTTCAGACTCATTTCATATCATCCCTCACCAGCGCTGAATACTTCGCTTGCCACGAGCTTCAAATGTATTGTAATGTGCGGGAAGATACGTTCTTTTACTAAACTATTCCACACGCACCCGTTGCGTTAATGTATGAAAAGTAAACACAGTTCGGCCAAGGACGGAATATCATTTTCAAGACACCATGCATGTTAAAAACACTGTTTCTAAGACCGTCAAAATAACTAAAACAGCTTTTACAGACTGCCGTGATTTAAATTTGTCCGTCAAGTGAATTGTAGTGGATTTAATATTAACTTGAAAGTCTACTGCAAAATTAATTTTCTTGGATTATAAAATAAAATACCACTTGATATGGAGCAACGTCACTCTAAATAGTGTAAATCAACGAAACACCAAGTATTTTTTAAATCAAAGAAACGACATTTTAAATTCGAGGTTCAAGGTACCATCACTCACACCATAATCACTTAACGAATACATTGAAAACACATTTTCGACTTACTTGCTATCCACCCGTCTTGATTTACAAGTAGGCCCTACTGCAAAATTATCAAAACAAAATTAACTATATCAAATTTAAGATAATAATTCTATCTCAGAGTTTAATTGAAACCTAATAACACTCAATAAAAATCAAGTAAAAAAACCCTTCATCTCGTAATTTATGATAAAAAAGAATGACAGATGATCAAAAACTTGCGAAATTCGCGTTATTTTGTGGTAGCATACTCGACTGCAAACTGCTGTACGTTCTCTCGATGTATCAAATTGACCCACAGTGGAGAAATCACTTGTGACCAAAAGTTGAAAGATACACAGCAGAGTGACCAATCTCCTGCAAAGAACAACTGATATAATATAAAGGCTCTAGAGATGATGCATCGTCTTAAAGGACACCACGTACCCGCGTGTTAGAGGCTCAAAAGTGACGGAGCTCTAAGGGAGACCTTGAGGCGCGCATCAATTACCTCATCGCCACAACGAGCCAGTCTCTGAATTAGCGTGCAAGATTCCCAGGGACCTGAACAATTCGCGTTTTTTTTGTATACACAAGGCCACCGAGAGAGGGGGACAAAAGTGGCAAATGCCCAGGGACCCGAACGCATAAAGGGCCCGGGCCCAGGACAGTTAAATTAAAAATAATAAAATAAAACTTCTAGAAATATTATATATTTCCCCCGCATATAATTTGCCTCATGTCACATTTTGTTGCTTCGTGTGTCATTAAGCAGCAAAACAAATGTTATATTCAGTTTTCACTGAAAAAAAAAGCAAAAAAGAAAAGGTGAGCTTTCGGACGGTATGAGGCCCTAAAGACTTGTTTGCACAGGTGTCCGGAAATCCTATCAATGGTCCTGGTGTACAAGTTAGCATTCAAACAACTGTAAGTTAGTGTCACGTTCTTAAGGTTCATATCTACCTGTGCTTGAAACGCATTGCAGCGAGTTACAAGCAATCATATTTGGAAGAAACATCTCAACGCGCATTAAGGTTGTAAGTCTATGAAAATAAAACATATTTCATGACTCTCAAAATGGCTAAAAACAACTTTTTCAAACTGTCGTGTATCTACGAAAATTTCAACCGGATTTGAAAAACACAATAATATAAAAGGTGCTGGAATACGAACCATAAGTATTGCAAATAAAATAATGTGGTCACCGCTTAAAGTTCCCTTGGAAAATGAATAATAGTAAAGCTCTGCGCGCCAGTTGCTGGGTTTGCGTGTAGAGGTGATAATTATAGGTATGTCAATTTCGCGGATTCAAACTGGCAGCAGCCTAGACTGGTCAGTCTTTTACACCCACTGGCCACAACAGACTATCTATTGGCTTATTACCGTACAAGCAGGTAGCAAGCGATAGCACTTTGCATTATTTCCTTGTTTACTACTGGCCTGAAGTAGTCAAAGGCGTTTCATAACAGCCGCCAGCAAGTCACAGACAAGACAATGTCATCATTGGCGTTCAACCTGACCTGGAATGTATCTGCGAAATTTACGTACCTCTAGTGACAATGCATTACATACACCGACCGATGTCACTCTTAACGCTATATCGGTTTCGTGCCTCACATACACCAACGTAGCCTACCTAGATAACAACCTTAATTGGCTCTTGACTCGTTGGACACCTCCTGGTGAGACCTGAGCCAATTATAAAGATGCAGCTAAATGCAGGACCAATCACGTGGTATCCCTATGTTAGCGAGCAGCTAACGAACAGTTGTTGTTTACTTGAGAACACAGATATTCTTGGAGGCTAGCCTTCAGGTTAGTCAACTCGCGAATTTTTTCAGTCTCTAATTATGGGACACTAAGCGGTGACCATACATAATTTTATTGGTGGGAATTCCGTATAAAATTCCTGTGCATGTCTCAATCTGAGTTTAATATAAATACGGTTAGTACATTTTGAAGTACGGCAGCCTAAAAAGGTAGTTTTTAGCTATGTTATTTAGGGCTTAGAAACCGCGTTTGTAATGTTCATGGTTTTTTGACAGTGACCTTCCGACCTTGTCCGATGTGTGTTTTCTTTTCGTGCATCGGCACAATGGGCGCTTGGGGAATAAATTCGTTAAAAAAGTTTAAGAACACACTGCAACCCACTTTAAACGCATGGCAGATAACCTCCTTAATAGTGCGTGGTAGATAATTAAACGTTGAAAACATCAATTAATTTCTACGCTGTTTTCGAAGCCAGTATGAATAAAATACTTAACTACAATAATAGATAATGGTATGTGCCAACTTTACGAGTAAATATTTACCCAAAATTACTCATTCGTTTCGCGTGATCCCTTGCGCCGCAGTTAAATACATGAGTGGATTTGTTTGTATGGACATACTCCATTACGAAATAAATGACTGTCACAAGAAAACCAAAAGTAAAAATAAGACAAGAAAATATAAAAAGCAGAGTATGCTTTAGTCATCAGGATACATACACAACATGAAATTCCAAAACTGGAATATGGTCAGATAAAACAAGGAACAAACAGAAAATAAAAGGAATAACAAAAATATGAAAAACCTAAGTTGACATGCGACACAACAATGAGACAACAAAAACACAAACAATTACAGCAAACGACACAACGATGAGACTAAACAAAACACAAAGGTGTCGGACACAAACAGAAAAAAAAAACAAACAACACAAACGATGAGACGAAATAAAACACAGTAGTTTTCCAAACAGTCAGTATGAACGACGTTTCGGGAACTGGAATCTGTTCCCGTCATTAGGTAGACACACAGGGTTCAAGAACACGAGTGCGACTGATGAGGATACTGAAAAAACCATGGGTTTATATAGGGTAAAGCCCCTTATCGTGCTCAGCCAATGGGAGACGAGCTGTCTCCTGATTGATCGCGCAGCATAGATTGACTTTGATTGGTTGTGGTGGGTTGGGTGTTTGTTTTTATTTTGTGCTGTAAATTTGTTTCTCTTTTAATCAATGGGATCCACATATTTTTTAATTCAATGCTTTGTTGATTGAAAATATTACTATTGCTAGTAATAAAGGCTGATTCTTTTATTTTTCTTTTAATTTTGTCAGTTTCCTGTGTAAGTGGTTTAGATTCTTCCCAAAGGATTTTGTGGCTATTTTCCCATGCATGTTCGGCCAGTCTAGATTTTTGGGTTTCGCCATTTTTGCAATTGTTTTTATGTTCTTTAACGCGAGTTGATAGAGCTCTGCCAGTTTCACCAATGCACATATGGCCACATTCGTAGGGTATCTGATATACACAGTTGTGTGTTTGTAGTTTTTCAATGTCTGGTTTCACCCTGGTAACCATGCTTTTAATGGTTGCTTTAGATCGGAATGCTGTTCGAAGTCCGTATTTGTTTCTTAGACGTCTTATTTTTTCAGAAAGTCCTCGAACATACGGAATAACTAGGGTTCCTGCTGGTTTTTCTGTTTCTGTGGGCTTAAGTGTTCTGTTTGTTTTCATGTGCTGTTTGATGGTGTTTGCCAGGTAACCATTAGCTGTGAGTTCTTTTATTATTTGGTTGTGTTCTTCAGCTACGGATTTTTTTGTTGGAACAAATAATCTCAGCTCGGTTGGCTAGTGTGCAAATTATGCCAGTTTTTGTGCTTTTTGGGTGGTTGGATGCAAAATGTAGGTATTGGCCTGTATGTGTAGGTTTCCTATATACTTTGGTTTCGAAACTGCTGTTTTCCCTGCTAACTAGTACGTCCAGAAAAGGAATGCTGCCATTGGTTTCTTTCTCATAGGTGAACTATATTGATGGCCTCAATGAGTTTAGAAAGTTCACAAATTCGTCCAGGGTTTCAGGTCCGTGTTGCCAGATAGTAAAAGTGTCGTCTACATAACGAAGCCAGATTTTAGGAGGGCTATTGCTTTGGCTAAGTGCTTCCTCCTCAAAGTTCTCCATGAATATGTTCGCCATGAATGGTGAAAGTGAAGAGCCCATTGCCATGCCGTCTGTTTGTTTGTAGAAACTGTCACTAAACTGGAAATATGTTGTGGTGACACAGAGGGTAATCATTTCCATGATGGACGGAATTGGTATGGTTGTTCTGTCATTTAGGTTTGGATCAGCTTCCAGCTTGGCCTTGACAATGTTGAGAGTTTCAGCCACAGGTATATTGGTAAGAAGGCTTTTGACATCAAAACTCACTAGGGTGTCAGTGTTTTCTATGTTCAATGTTTTGGCTATAGAAATAAAATGATTAGAGTCTTTGACAAAAGTTGGCGTCTGCCCTATGAGGGGTTCGACAATTTTTAGGAGATATTTTGATAGTTTTTGGCATGGAGCATTGCAACAGCTGATAATCGGGCGCTGAGGCATGTCAGGTTTATGGATTTTTGGGACCATATATGTGTGGTGATCTACTGCTGTGTGGCGTCAGCTCTGATCTTAATTTGTCTGGAAAGTGACTTTGATGTTTTTTCAAAGTTTGGTACACTTTTCGTTCTATGCTGGCAGTGGGATCTTTTTCAAGGTGTGTGTATTGTTCAGTGGTAATGAGATCTGTGATTTTTTGTCATAATCTGATTTATCTAGTACTACAGTAGCATGGCCCTTATCTGCCGGAAGGATTACAATGTCAGTGTCAGATTTTAGATTTTTGATGGTTTTGAGTTCATCAGGAGAGATATTAGGTTTTGGTGGGCCAGTTGAATTAATCGCTGTGCGTACAGTCTAGCGAAATTCGTCTTGTTTAGCAGCAGGGAGTTTGTATAGTGCACTCTCAACGGATGAAACTATGCCAAGGGCTGGAATGTGTCGTGGAGCAATACAGAAATTGAGACCCTTTTGTAAGACATTTTCCTAGCAGTTTGACAAATTTTTTGAGGATGCATTAATAACTGTGTTAGTTCTTTTTGGTGCGGAGGATGTTTTGGTATTCACAGTACTGGTCAGCTTGGAAAATTTATCTTTTTTCCTTTCTTTGCACTTGACAGATTTTTTCTGGACAAGATTCGTGATGGACTGATATAAGCAATTAAAATCTTTTGTACTAATTATGGACTGTAGTTCAAGCTGTATTGCCGATATTTCATTGTTCAGTTGTGATTTTTGACAGTGATAGGCAGATATTCTTTCGCTCAGCAGCTTTTGGCTAGCTTTCAGTGCTATTTTTTGAGCCTGTTTGCTGTTCACAGGCGATTTGACTGTAAGACCCTTAGGAATTACACCTTCACTGCGGCATTTGCAGAGAAAAGTCAAGTTGTTGGAACATCGTGATAGATCAACCATTTTCTTTTCCAGTTTCCTCAGAGAAATATGCATACCGGGTCCATACCGGGCATTGATATGATCTTTGAAAGAACTGTGCAATGGGAGTTCATGACTGGATTTGTTTGTATGGACATACTCCATTGCGAAATAAATGACTGTCAAGTGACAGTCATTTATTTCGCAATGGAGTATGCCCATACAAACAAATCCAGTCATGAACTCCCATTGCACAGTTCTTTCAAAGATCATATAAATACATGAGGTTCCGGCGTCAAAGATTGTGCCTCAGAAGTTCGTAACACTGGAAAGAATTTTGTTTAAAACGTTTGCTGAAACTATTGTCTAGGATTGCTATTGTTTAATTTTCGTAAATTGGCTTCAAGAAACCTACAGTTATACATAAATGCTTTTAGCGTTGAATTATGTACCCGAGAGCAACGGCTTGAGAATTCATAGGGATTTGCTTGTTGAATTTTATTCGGCGGTGCTGAGTAGTTTTTAACCATATCGCTTTCGGACATAAATCATTTTCAGCATTGATAACAGTAGAATGTTAGCTCAGGAACAAACACGTAAGGGAAAAATGAAAAAGCCATGCAAGATTTTTATAGCAGTGTGGGCCTAAAAAAATTTCCGTGATTGGAAATGTGTATGTTCAACATATACTGAGTCGTGTTAGGAGTCGGGGCGCCACCAAAGACATAGTAACACAGACGTGAAATGACGTGGCGTCTCACCGGATACGGAAAAACTTCACCGCTTATTGGTTGTCCGAGGCTGTTGATACCAGCCCCGTGTCTGTTTGGCTCCTGCACGTTACGGCAGGATTCCTGTTGGCTAGCAAGGCAACCGTCTTACGGTGACTGGCAGTAAGCGTTCCCGCCGTGTTGCTGGCTAGCGAAGCCATTTTGCTGCGTGTGTGACTGAGATTGCTGTCCTGCCGGCGATTTCACATCTGTATTGCTAAATATTCTGTGGCGCCCGGCGTGCGGGAAGACGCCGGCCACGTGACCCGTGTTAGGACTACCGCACCTACCTCTCCTTTCCCCTTATCATCCCCCCTCCACCCGCGTAGACGTCGAGACTGCAAATAAACACGACCCACATGGCCCCACCGCGACGTTGCAGGCGCTCTAGCGAGTGTGACGTCACTTTCTGTCCCGCTCCTGTGTACACCTCTGCTAGTATAGGCTGCCCACGGCTAAGTAAGCACTTTTGAAAATATCTCTTGTCATGTACAACTACTAATAAAGTAATTTTATTGTTGTCTCAGCAGACGTTTAACGTTGAGAACGCCTGAATGAGTTTGTTAGTCATGCTGAAACTACAATAGTGCTACATAAACGACACCAAGTGCGCGACGCGAGTAAAATAATCTGTCAGCTAACCAGCGCCAAGGCTCCTGGGATGCTGATTGGCTGAAACGTTATCACAAGGAATCACCGCGAATGAGTAGAGACAGGAAAAATTTGCAGGTTCACTGACGTGTAGGCTAGCCTGCAAGAATATTTGTGTACTGAAGCAGACATCAGATGCTCATCAGCTGTTTGCTGTTAAAGTGATATAGGTGTGCATTACTTATTGGCTCAGAGACTTCCAGGAGGTGAAAAACAAGTCAAACACCAATTGAGTGAGTGATACGAACGTACAGTTGTTGGAATTCTAGCATGTGCCCAAATGAAAACGTGAATTTTTAAGCCCTCTACGAATGAGTTATCCATAAGCAAGGAGTAACAACACGTACGTGGTAACAGACTTCTCAGACGTGCCCTGAATTATAATTTTGAATGAATAGCATCCTGTGGGTTGTTGCTTGGTAGAGCTGCAGTGTTATCAGAACTATACATTTGTGATGAATGCGCCGCGGGCCAACGGTGTACGAGATATATACTGGCTCATGAACATTTCGTGACCACTCGAGTAGAGCAACGTGTTTATGGTGAAATAATGTTTGCATCAATTGGTATCAATGTCTTATAAGCACATCTGCAGCTCTGCTCCCTGGCCAGTGATAAGTTGTTTTTACTCTCTGTTGTCTTTATTGGACTGTACCAATCAGAGCAAGGTTAACTGTAGACACCACACTCTTGTAAATTGCGGATAGAATCCAAAGACGATGTTAGTTAAACATTCAATCACTAGGAACCCCTTTTTTTGGCGAAAATAAATTTGCCTCACTTTGTTTCAGTGCCTTACGTGCACATCTGTAGTTCTGCTTCGTGGTCAGTGATTGGATATTTTAACTGTCACGAGCCTTGAGATTCTACCGGCAAATCACAGACGTGTGTCGTTGCAGGAACGTTATTGTAATTGGCTCAGTCAAATGAGATACGGCTCACCACATAGACACGCTGCCAATAACCATGAAGCAAAATTGCAGATGTGCACGTAAGCCACTGAAACAAACTGTGGCAAAATTCTTTTCGCAGAAAACAGGGGTCCCTACCAATCTCTGATCCTGGAGCAGAGCTATAGATGTGCACGTAAGATACATAAACAAAATAGTGTGAAAGTCTTGTCACGGTAAAGTCGTGGCTCTACAATCCAGCAATAAGCGTTAAGCGTCACCTGTAGACCAGCTTGTCGGTGGCTGTATCATCAACTAGCACACATCACTGTTCAGGCACTGTTCGGCAAATGTGGCTCTACTTGGCATTAAGGCGGTTACACAATCGGAAACTTTAACATTTGAGTTTAAAATTTTACTTTACGATAGCTTTCAATTCACGGCTTCTTACGGAGTCGTACACAATGGCTAAAGCCAAGCAGACGTGACTTTACGTTTCCGAGAAACTGAAACCTAAATTCTAAGTCAATATGACAGATAACAAAGAACCAGCTGACTGTGTACGTTATAGTAAAAAATTTACATTTCTGAGTATGATTTCATTCTCTAATATTGGGATTTAATGACAAACGTAACAGGTCTGTCTTAAATGTACTCGAAAAACCATAGGTGTTAGATAGGTATTGCAAATTAACTTTTACTTCCGTCAATAGATGCTTTGCTTTTGCTACGAAAAATATTAATATAATTATGAAAATATTTTAGTTCCTATACCTATTTTTGGAACATTTACGTGGTATATAGGGACCCCTGCTTTTCGCGAAAAGAATTTTGCCCCAGTTTGTTTCTGTGCCCTACGTGCACATATGCAGTTCTACTTCGTGTTTATTGGCAACGTATCTATGTGAAGAGACGTTTCTGATTTGACTGAGCCAATTGCAATGACGTTCCTGCAACACCACATGTCTGGATTTGCTGGTGGAATCCCAAGGATCGTGACAGTTAAAATATCTAATCACTGACCACGAAGTAGAACGGCAGATGTGCACATAAGGCACCGAAATAAAGTGGGCCAAAATTATATTCGCAAAAAACAGAGGTTCTTAGTGATATAGATTTATGACACACCTATAATGATATATATCAGAATATTTTTGGCTTAAAAAATCCGACTTTCAATATTTTTTCAACTGTCGTTACTTTAACTTCACGTTTGTATTGTTTATTGACGAAATACTTAAAGTAACGGGAACGTAAAGTCAAATGTTAAAGTGTTTAATGTGTATAATTCTTAAACCCACAGGTGTCGCCACTTGTTTGGACGGAGACCGGAGGAAGTAGCAGAGGTGAGACGTGTTTACTGCTAACCGAGAGCACTCCGAGGTTAAACCCTCGCCCTTCGCCAGAATTTTCCGCGTCCAGAAATAAGGATTCCTAGACAAGCGGACATTCTAAGCCGAATGGCGTTAGGTGTACGGGTTGACCTCACGACGCCAAAGCCACCTGTTGACAAGGAAAAATTCTGTGGCCAGTAACCTAGATCTCACTGGCCTTGTTATACTTCTGCCGTTGCGAGAAGTTAGTTTATACCTTTCTTTACTGGGTTGCACGTGAATTTGGCCACCCTACTTTCAAGTGTTTATTGTTGGCCCGTGATACTTGGGAGGCGTGCTCAACAAACCGTCGTTCATTAAACACAAGCGGGGAACGTGTTTGGAAGCCGGCGTTTAAGCAAAGGAAATAGCGAAGTTGCCGTCTGAGTCTACAGCAGCCCATGTCATCTGCCAGTCTGTGTGTGTGGATGTGCCTGTGTATATATGGGTATGTATGTACGTATGTATGTGTGTATGTGTGTAAGTTCGTATGTACGTATGTATGTACGTAGTATGCACATGTGTATGTATGTATGTACGTGTGTATGTGAGTACGTATGTATGTATGTACGTGTGTATGTGTGTACGTATGTATGTATGTATGTATGTATGTGCGTATGTATGTACGTGTGTATGTATGTACGTATGCATGTAAGTACGTATGTACGTATGTTCGTGTGTATGTATGTACGTATGTTCGTGTGTATGTGTGTACGTATGTACGTAATTACGTATGTACGTGTGTATATGTGAACGTACGTATGTATGTATGTACGTGTGTATGTGTGTACGTATGCATGTATGTACGTACGTATGTATGTGTGTACGTATGTATGTATGCATGTATGTATGTACGTATGTATGTGTGTACGTATGTATGCATGCACGTATGTACAGTATATGTATGTGTATGTATGTGCATGTATGTGTATATAATTATATATATACACGCATACATATACACACCTGCATATTATATAGGCGTATTTATGTAATATACGAAACATCAGTGCAAGCAGACACTGGGGGAACGTTACAAGTTGTCTTCGTGTTGTTGTTGTTAACCGAACTATATGTTCATTAGATACGCTTTAAGGTGAGGGGCACGGTTGTCTTCTATTTCGGATGCTTTTAAAGGTATTAATTTGTAAACAATAAATGGTAGCAAATATGTTAAGGCCTCCATAAAATGTGTTGAAAAATTGTTTTGAATATTTTAGTCTGGTTTTTTTTACATCAAAAAATTGCACAATTTTGGCTAATTGTTGACACAGGAAAATTTTTATTTGGTCAATAACTAGCTGAAATTAGATTATATATATATATATATGTATATATATATATATATATATATATATATATATATATATATATATATATTACGCTTTATAGATAGGACCACGATTTTGTCGTGACAAAATTTTTCCCCCAGTTTGTTTCAGTGCATCTCATGCACATCGGCAGCTCTGCTTCATTATCACTGGCAGGGTGTGTTTGTTCAGACACATTTCTCATTTGACTGCGCCAATCAGAATAAGATTATTGTGACTCCTTACGTCTGTAATTTGCCGAGGCAAGTGAGAGTAAAATCGTCCAATCACAGACGATGTAGCAGAGCTGCAGATGTGCTATATGACGCATTAAAACCATATGTTGGAAAAATCTTTTCGCCATAAAATCATGGCTGTATTTACAGCAAAAACAATTTTCAACACGTACATGATACGGATTTACGATATCTGCGTCCTTATAAAATAACTAAAATAAAATAATATTTGCAAAAATCAGGGCAATGGTAGCCCGTTGCCTCAAGGTCACGATTGGTAACATTTTCATATTGGCGCAAAGAATTCTAATGTTTTGAAAAAAAGTCAAGATTCTGTGCAGCCATACAATGAATGTATGTATATTGTTTACAAAATTTTTACAGTTAGTCCGCATATATATAATTTTGGATTCCTTTCATAAACATTTTAAAAGAGGTTTTTGGTGCCAAAAAAGAGGGTTTATTACTACAAAAGTTTACGCTCTGAAATTACACACTTAGGTTAAACAGTACAGCAATTCTTTAATGTGTATATATTGTTATTATTTAAAAAAAATACTATGCTAGTTATTGCAAAACTACCAGGCATGATCTCAAGCAGAAATGAAAGTAGTTGTTTTCTAAAATGATTTTTACCGTGATTACTAATTCTTTCAAGACAAATAATTATACAGTTCTGACTAGTATGACAGTAATTAAATAATTCGTTACTTTCATAATTAGCTAAAATCATAGTATTTACTGGTTTATAAAACTATCCAACATGGTGAAAACAGATTTAAGCACAACAGATAAACATATTTTTGTTACCTACTCTCGTTTAGGCCTACAAAATTATCATCATGAAAACTGTAGAAACATTTTAACACATGGTCATCACAGTTGATAACAGTATTCTTAATGACGGTGACCAAACCCGCGGTGGTGTAGTAGTTACAGCACTCGCTTCCTACCACAGCTATCCTTGCTCGATTCCCAGGGTGCGGTCGACCCAGAATTTTGTACGTTGGAAACGTGGCGGACGGTGCTACTGGCCGACGGGTCCTCTCGGGAAACACTAATTTCCCCCAACACATCGCATTCCCATTATTTGTCTACTCTAGAGTATTTTAATTTCATGTCGTTATTCATAGTTCTGCGGACAGCTGCCGGCGCCCTAGTTCAAAAGTATGGTAAGTACCATAAGCGGGGTGTGACTTAGGACACATGGGGTTAAGTTGGGACATAACAAAAAATATATTCCCGAATATGGTAGCCGTGAATTATGAAATTTACTTACCACAAACTAACAATTACTCGAGATGATGGTATATCGCGAAAATCTTCTGTTCTAACTTGCCCTTGAAAACACTGTGATTTCTTGCGACATGTAAGCTTATTTGTTATTCGTCTGACACAAAGTAGCTGTCTGCAGCCCAATAGTAGGCATCAAATATTACAAAAGCGGGATTCTTACTAGCTTAATCAAATAGGGCAACAGCTCTACACACAAGCGAAAGCCAGTCATCATTTCATAAGCTGAACGTACGTTGAAACCCAGCAAACAGTCAAATTTTCCCGTAATAAACCATCATCTCTAATAATTACTCACAGTTAACAATCACGGACAATAAAAATGGTATACAAGTGTCGCAATGTCAACCCACGTGATCAAAGTCACCTCTTGCATGTGGAATGGGTAGAGACACTGAAAAATCGTGGGAAAAGTAGACGATTTGATATGCTCCATCGTATTGTGTATAACATTAAAGGTTTTGTATGGACATTGAAGAAAATTTCGCAAGTTCGATGACCTGCTTGTTAAAATCACCTGCCCTGTGTGCAGTCAATCCCCGGCCACTTGTCCATTAGCTACTACTCACTCGAACAACAGATAATGAACAAAACAGGCGGGGCTTGAGTGTGCATAAGTAATTGGATTCTAGCATGCAGGTCATTATCGTTTATATGAAGCGCTGTTTCTATCTTCAACAGATTCAGCTCTGAAGTACAGATTTAACACTGAACGTGTGTGGGTTGTCCCAAAAACTCTACATACGTGTCACAAATTGCAGTATTATTAATAGAAAGATGAAGATATTACAGTTAAGAGGAGAATGTGCTGACTTCAATTATTTTCAGTAAGTATGGAGTGTAATGTCCGGTCATCGGGCTTAATCCACATATACAATTTTTTTTATTCTTTGTGATATTCAGGTTGAGTGTGGGCCGAATTGATAATTATTTTATATCCATCCGTAACATAACACATAATTGGAGACCTGAAATATTCGCGTTTTCTGTTGGCCCCAAGCTATAATTCCAGCAAATGTAAGTTCGTGCCACTTTCACAATTGGCTCGTGATTTATTTGTAGAGACATGAACTTTTCGCGAAAAGAAATTTGCCTCACTTTGTGTCAGTGACTTGTGTGCACGTCTGCAGACTTGCTTCACGGTCAGAGATTGGATGTTTTGACATTCGTATGTCGTGGGGTTTAACACGCAAATCACAGACGTGTGGTGTTACAGTAACCTTATTGTGATTGGTACAGTCAAATGAGAAACGTCACAGTTCAAAGGCACGCTGCCAATATATGTGAAGCAGAACTGCAGACGTGCACATAAGGCACTGGAACAAAGTGGGGCAAAATTCTTTTCGCGAAAAGTTCATGTCTCTATTTATTTGACACTTGCTGGAAGCCAATAGTACAGAAGCAACTAAATACAGGCCCATATCACTGCGTGATAGAGCAGCCAGTGAGCAGATAATGTCTGCTTGAATACACACATGTTCTTGGAGACTAGCCTACATGTCAGTGAACCCGCGAATTTGTCCCGTCTCTGCAAATAATTGTGAGCATTTTGTTTGTATCAAGAAACCTGATTGAACGAAATAAATTACAACAGTACAATGCCTTTAACTTTCGTGCAAAATTCGGCTGAAAGCAATTACTTTACAAATTAATAAAATTGTTCGGTCTTTGTAAAAGATTATCTTATATATTTTTTCTTAAGAAATATATTAACAAGGTTTGACGTCTATTTAATGTGGTAATACTTTTCAAACGAGATTCTTGTTCACGCAATTTCACAAACTGGTTTTAAGCCGATTAAATGGGAAAGTTACGTATCTGTCTATCCTTTTTGCGTAACCTTGTGACATTAAATCTATTTTGACGTTCTCGTTCCCGACCCATTGGGAAATACGATTTCACTGTCTTTAACGGTCTGGCATGCATCGTATTAAAGGTCACTTATACTAAAATTTAAAAAAAAAAAAAAAAAAAAAAAAAAAAAAAAAAAAAAAAAAAAAAAAAAAAAAAAAAAAAAAAAAAAAAAAAAAAAAAAAAAAAAAAAAAAAAAAAAAAAAAAAAAAAAAAAAAAAAAAAAAAAAAACCTATACAACACATTGCTTTTTTTGACTTTACTTACATATCTTAGTTTTGGTAACAATGTCGTGTTGTGCATTGCTAACGCAAGTGTGTTTAAGTGTGTAAAAATTCATGTTATTTTTAAACGTATTGCGTGGTTGCCGTAAATATTTTTATTTGAGTTGAACAAGAAATAAAAACGGAGAAGACGAGAAAGTAGACAGACACAACTGAAGCACGGCAAAAAATTAGCCAGAAGTAATTCTCTGTTATTATACGTTTGGGAATTACGGTATAGTTAAAAAGTTGGCTTCTATTTCAGGAAATAAAAAATTTGAGTATATTGTCACGCGGACATAGAAGGAATATAGCTCTGGAATAGAACCAGAATTTCTGAACCTAATGTTGCCTAAATTCAAGGGCACGACAAGGTAAAACGATACTCGCTTCTAGCTTAAATGTAAGAGATACCACAAGGATCGCAAAGTTTACGAACTGATAACGAGACAGTATGTTTTCATGAAATTAAAACCTGAATGGGAAAATCACTAAACATCTAAACATTAACCTGAAAAGTTAAAAGCTGGGGTCAGAGTTCCTGAAAATTAATTAACACCTTCGGCTTCATTAAAAACGACTACAATTTAGTGAATAAAAATTATTTATACAAGTTATCACAGAGATTTTGAACTAACAAAAATTAATGACTAGAAGGATTATTAAGTTAGCTACGAAAATTGATTTAAATATTTATGATTTAAAAAAAAAAAACGTATTAAGCAACAATTATTTAAACTGATTTGAACATTTCCTGAAACTCTACATTGTAAAAAAAAAAAAAAAACTATGCAAATAAAAGGCCTCTGCCTCATTTACAAAATTTGAAAAATTGAAACATTATTCTATTAACCTTCTTTAAGTTTTTGTTCAACGCAACGCTATCAGATGATCCCCCAAGAAAAAAATCTTGGGTGCGCCCATGGGCACAAGAATTTGTTTTATCTGGACAGATTTGAGATAATGTTCTGAAAAGCAAATTATGTTAATTTTAGTCTTATTTGCCATCTCAAAAGTGTCTAAGGTGTCTCTAAACATATCAACTGTGTTAGTAACACTGCAGATATTTTGGTGGAGAAGAGTGAGACAATTATCACAGTTACTGAGAGTTTTACTATATAAGCAACTGGTGTGATTTGTACACATTTTTACCCAAAAAAATCATTCATGAGTTCATTTAATTTCTTTCTTATTACACATTTATCCAGTAAAGTAGGCCTACGGGTTGTATTAAACTACTTATACGCCATCTTTACACAAAGAGTATAACCTTACTATATTAATCTTCGAATTTCAAATTACGACTTCACGAGTAAATATGTGCGGGTGTTCAGACTGAGACGGTCATCTAAAGTAAACAAATGAAAACTCGCGTTCTCTTCCGAGTCAATTCACAGTTAAATAATTAATTTACATTTAACTTTACCGTCTGCCATAACTGGCGGGATACTTAATGTTCTCGACGTCGGTCCACTCCAAACGACAGCCCGGGCCATCCCATCCCCCCGTGTTGCTGAAGACTTTCGACTCAGACTTTTCTGCCAACACCGACACTACAGTTTCACTAATTTCTCGCTTATCGAGCACACTACCGGAATCCTAGCCCTTGGGAGGAGGTGGCCCTCCCAACGCGAACCCCTTTCGACCCGAAGTTACATCACAACACTCACGATGTCTCCATCAGTAAAGCCACGATTTTGTCGCGAAAAGATTTTTGCCCCACTTTGTTTCAGTGTCTCTCGTGCACATCGGCAGTTCTGTTTCAAGGTTATTGGCAGCGTGTCATTGTTCAGACACGTTTCTCATGTGACTGCACCAATCAGAATAAGATTATCGTGAGTCTGTACGTATATAATTTGCCAAGGAAAGTGAGAGTAAAATCATCCAACCACAGACGATGTAGCAGAGCTGCAGGTGTATACATGACGCATCGAAACCAAATGTTGCAAAAATCTTTTCGCCATAAAATCGTGGCTCAACCCATCAGGTCTCCGGTCCCGACAACGCGCACTGCACTGAGAAAAACATTTTGTTGGTACAGACAAAATTTGTTTGAATCAGCCAAATCTCCAGTTTGTATAGGGGTAAAGTAATATTTGTTTGCTCGTACCAAATTATTTTGCTCTCTAGAATTGTTTGAGGCAAATGGCTGTATTCTGTTAGCAGTACCAAAAATTTAGCTGTTCATAAAAATATTTCGTTGTACGTATCAAATGTACATGCAATATTATTAGAACTAAAAAAAAAAATATATTTATAAACTTAGAAAATTCCAGAAATTTTAAGAGCTAAAAAAACACACACACTCATATAATTTTCTGTTCATGATCTAACCAACTGAGCTTCAAGTGCTTCTGTGGCAATGGGATACTTATTTGCATAGCAATAGTTAATTTTATATTACGGTTGTACTTTTATATTCTTAAACATGTTTGTCTTCCGTCTGCGAAATGGTAAATGACGTCAAATAATATTATTAAAATGATCGCCGTCCACCACAGCATAAAAAACTATATGTGCAGCTGCGGTGTTTTACAATTTTAAGCCTATAGCATTTTCTTTTGTGTTCAATCGAACTAGCCACTTTGAAATTGTTATCTCTAAAATTAAGATACTTTAATTATGCTGATTTACAGTTTGACGCCCTAGTTGTCGCACAAGCTTATATTTTGAAAGTTGAGATATAGTGTCCGCCATCTTATCGTTCACGCACGCCAGCCTGCCATCTTCCACAAGTCAACCAAATGTATATAGTTTCACTAACAAAATTATTTAGTCCATCACAAAAAAATTGTTGGTTCAAAGCACATCACTTGTAACTAACAATATTATTTTGTTGACAAATTGTAACGAGTTGTTTGTTTACACAAAATATTTATTCGACGTCCTATAGTAACCAAATATATGTTAGGCATGAAGTGCGTTTAAATGAATAATTTGGCAGAGGGAAATAATTAAATTTGTTTGGAGGACTCGGTGCTTGGTCTTACCAATAAAATAATGTTTAGTTGAAGCAAACATTACCCAAACAAATATATTTAGTATAATGAAACAATTCTTTATCTCAGTGTAACGCGACCGTAGACCACGAACAACTATCCGAAGAAGGCGCCGCGAGCCCTGCTACCAGGTCAGCGAAAAGCTAACAAGTAACCCTGATGTGGCCAACAAACGCCCAGGCACTGAGTTTCACAACACGCCCCATGTTGCCAGGCGATACACTGTTTCTCTTGCTAGGAAAGGTGGCTGGCTGACCCGCGGATATCAGGCCACTTCCTAGACGTAGTCAGCGAGCCCAGCACAAAGGCGAGAGCTCCTTGCGAAATATCCACACCTCTACGTTCCTACAGCAGAGTCAATGACCATTTCAACACTCCAACCGAGAATAAAAATATTTAAAAAATAAACACGTCTTCCTCATTCATTAGACCTCTTCTTATTTCGTTACGCATCACTTCATAAATCTTATCAGACTTTTTTGGTCTCCAAGTAGTAAGATAAGACAGATTAAAGAATGCAGACGTTTATGTGAAACATTTATGGTTAGGTGCAAATTCGGCAATGTATGAAACACAAAAAAATTGAAGGGAATTCGTGTTATTAATTTAATGATCAGGTCGCAGCGTTCAATGAACACGCAAACTAAAGTTTTGTGATTTAATTTTCTAATATTAACTTTAGTGGTTTTCTAGGCACAGTGCCAGAACCCAGCCGTGAATCTTATGGCGAAGTTCTAACGAGTGTACTGTAAATGTGGAGAATACGGATGTAAGACTGGGATTACACGGACGCAGCACTACTTCACTTAAGCATGTTCAGCTACTGTCGCAATTACACGAGCTACAAACGAGTTCAGATCGCATTCTCACTTTGTTCTAAGTAATTTGTTTTCTCAATTAGTTTCGAACGGCATGTCTTCTGCGCTTCCCTCCTACTAGCTGCTTCTAGGCTAATGAGCTGTCGAACAATTATGGCTGCTTTTCTGTGCGACATTTTGCACCCCTTAAATTAAATACATTTTCATGGATTTTGTATTTATAGTCTAATCCTAAAATATGCATAGCAATGTTGTACACAAAATAAAATGTTTATTACAATATACCGTGTATATTTCGTATATAGTAAAACAAAGGCCGAAAACTTTGAATCAGTGAAATGTTTTTTGGCTTGGGTGATATTGTTATTTCGAAAGAAGAATTTGATTCTGATAAACATATATTTTGTTAGAACAACAAAATGAATACTGACTCGTCTCGTAGGTTTTACAGCCAACAATTATTTTGTTGGATCAAATACATATTTGTTTCGCCGTATACAAACAACGTGCGAGGAGTATTCTGAAAGAAAGTTCCGTTTTTTTTTCACTCGGAAACATTGTTTCCAATCATAATATACAATGGTTTCCATGAACTATACACTATTTCCCGACATAGTCGTCCCCGTCATTGAGTCATACTTCATAGCGATGGGGGCGATTAGATGACTCAGCCTACAGCCCCGATCTTGCCACATCGGACTGTCATTTTCACGACAATGCTGAGGTGGAGGAAACTGTGCGACAATTCCTTGCGTCGCAGGACACCAAGTTAACCAGAGGGGTGTCTTCAAACTGACAGCACGCCATGAAAAATGTTTCAATGTCGTGGACGACTATGTTAGAAAATAGTGCAAGGTGTATACTTCGTGATACCATGGTGTATTTTGTATGGTAATGAAGTTTCTGTGTGAAAAATAAAATAAAACGAAACTTACTTTCGGAACACCTATTGTATAATTGGTTGTAGTAAAATTATCTTTGTGTAGTAATTTGCAACATAAAAAATAAAATGTCACAATCGTTGAGATTCATGTCAACATAATTATGTGTGGTACATATCAATGTTCGTTAATCGATGTTTCCATGTTTTCTGCGTCTTTGTAACTAGGTTGGCAAGTAATACACGTTACTCAGGAAGCATTATGGTATTTTATTCGAGACTAACCTGACCTTTGAACGATTCCTGCAATGGATTAGTATATAAAGTGAATATTTTTATAGCGTACACCATTACGAATGAACATAGCCGAGTTGTAGAAAAACCTCACAATAAAACAAAAAGCAAAAAATCACTTAAATTGTAATACCGCGTAAGTCCATTTCGCAACTATTCAGAAAAGAGGTTAGAAAAACTATTCAATTTCCTTCACACCGAGAAAAATATAAAATTTTGTATAACATTACTATAAATGGAGTTCTTATATTAATTTTAAACAAGATTTCTTTGAAAATACGTTATTAATATGGTTTAAAAGGTCTCAGATGTCCAATTTTCAAAAATGGAGTTACGAGGGTTTACAGTTACGGTAAAGAAAAAAAGAAAAGCTAGTTTTAGCTGTTGTCAACAAACGCATAAACAATCCCGGTAATGAATACAGACGTTTGAAAATACTAAGGGAAAAAACACAAATTAATACCGAAACGGGATATAATCCTAGTATCAAGAAAGACAGCAAAAAAAAAAAATTAAAGAACAAAAGAGTAAGGTGTTTGAAAATGGGTGACAAAAATGGATGAGAACAACAACGGAAGCACAATGATCAAAAACCTGAATGTATGTGGCGACACAACAAATTAAACTCAGACATAAAGTAGCAGGCTTTCTTCAAAGACAACGGATGTGACATTTCGTGAACCGAGACCTGTTTCCATTATCATGCATGTACGGACTGGGGAACTACAGCAACTGGACAAATAGCTGACTTGCATGTAAACCCTTACTGACTACCGCGCTACCATGTTACACCTACAACTATGGTCACTCACTGCAGCAGCAGCCAATGAACAAGAAGCTAGGCTCGAACTGTACACGAGGCTGTAGAGCGAAGCATACTTGTTTAAACTAATATTCTTTTAGAAGAGAAATCTGGAGGAATCCTGCTATATGAGCAAATTTGTAATTTTCTTTACTAGAAATACCGTAATCCGCGGTTACTTCATGACAACTTGGGGATATTGTGCCGCACAGAATGTTTTTCTTAAATATTTTAGGAAAAAAGTAACGATTTTGATGTGGATGGACTAACTGTATGGTTTTGTGTACACAAATACAATTATTTAATTTCTTGCTCAAAAGACCTAAAAACTTAACGTTATAAGTATCACGTGTTACCCCTGCTGTTACAAAATAACACCGTTTTACGGTAGTTAATATGTAAAACGTATTTTTTTAAATTTAAGTTATAGTTTACAAATCTTAAAAGCGAATATTTTTTTGGTGTATCTTTCTATTGCTCATTTTTTAATACATTTTACGTCGGAGCCTTTATTTATTTATATTTATTTATTTTAACACGAGCAAAATTCAGCACCAAGCCCGTTTTACAATTTGTCGTGCATATTGTTGACTACATACAGTTATAAAAAACACAATGATTAGAAGAAGCAATAAGATACATAAAAAATTACGTGCTAAATTACAAAAGTTATTAATAAAGAAGATTAAACTAAGTCTGTTACAAAAAAAATATGAGAGTTTTCAAATCGTGAGATATGTTACATAATGCTGAATTAGTCTCCTGTCATCTTCATATAATTGTTTTATTTATTTTCGATTTTGGCCTGTCAGTAGGAACTCTTTGTACTTTTTCTTAAATACACTTAATGACCCTGTTTTCTTTAACTTTGTGGGTAACTCGTTCCAGACACGACTGGCCACGTATCTGAATGATCGCTTAAATGCTGTACTGTTGTGACGTGGTATTTGGGAGTTCATTTTATGTCTGGTGTTGTACGAATGGATAGAGTTTAACTGTGGTAGTTAAGATGCTAAGAATTTTTGTTTGAAAAAATATTTTAAAACAATTTAACCGAGAATTTTATCTGTTTCATCATCGATCCCCTATCAAAACTCTGTGACTGTAAGCTGTATAGGTAGATTTCTCAATGATTTTTGCATTGAGTGTGCATGACAAACCTAAGTATTTTGTTCGATATACGCCATTGCCACGAATGTTGTGTCGCAGAAAATCCACAGTTACATGAAAGAACTAAGCATTTCTGTCGCTGTGTTCATTAGTGTTGTCCTCTTCGTGTTTGTCCATCATTGTTGTAGTTTTTCATGCACCTTGTTTGGTCCTTGTCTGTTGATTTCTACTATTTTTCGTTTCCATTTTTACTGACTATATTCCTATTTCGGAATGGACACTATTAGTGTGAGTCACACAACGATGCTGGCTCAGAACAGATATATTCTCGGAACATGTTAAACAATGATCTAATTTTACATCCCTAAGAAAAATAAGGTTTATTCTATTGGTTTTCTAAATTAGTAATATCATAGAAGTTCTTAACATAGCCTAACGGGTAAAATTGCAGCATTCTTTGAGTTATTTATGTGTAAGTAGCGACGAGGTTACTTAACCTAAAGGTAGCCTATACTTGCATGTTTGTTCTCGTTTGAATAGTACAATTTATTTACAATTCAAGTATGTGCAGTTACAAAAAGAACGAACTAAGTCAACTGGTAACTAATACCAGCATTTATACTTCAATGCTAAACTTTCAAAACAAACATTTGTTTGGAACCAGTGCTCTCGTGTGACGTCACAATTAATGGTGTCCGTTGTTTGTATGCTTGCTAACTTCAACCACGGCCATAAAGGAACAGGTATGGACACTTGGATTTGAAAACAGACCCTATGACTAGGGACCACGGCCGTAGAGACCGTGCTAGGGACCCTGTTTTTTTCGCGAAAAGAATTTTGCCTCATTTTGTTTCCGTGCCTTACGTGCACATCTGCAGTTCTGCTTCGTGGGCAGCGATGGGATATTTTAACTGTCACGAGCCTTGAGATTCTATCGGCAAATCACAGAAGGACAGATATGCTGCCAATAACCATGAAGCATAATTGCAGATGTGCACGTAAGGCACTGAAACTAAGTGGGGCAAAATTTTTTTCGCGAAAAAACAGGGTCCCTACCTATGACTGATTGGCACCACTAGCACTCTGGTGTTGTTGTAAGATTACGAACTGAAGAGAAGCAAGTTCGTGTCGTAGCCGCTAGGGGCACTGGAAGTACGAAGCTATATTGCATTGTTAAAACAACACTTCATTACTAGTGGCGCTTTCAAACATAAAGAGGTCTACTCAATAGCATTGGTAGATAGGCGAGTATCCGGACCTATAATTATGAGACCGTAACTTCAACCTTTTCTGACTTTCCTTTTTTTGTTTCTTCGTTTTTTTAATTTTTGTTTCTCGTTTCCTCTATTGTGTATCTGTTGATATTCTATGGCTAGGGACCTGAACAATTCGCGTTTTCTTTCAGACACAAGCTAGAACTCCAGCAACTGTTAAGTTCGTATCATCTTCACATTTGGTCCTTGACTTATATGACACCTCCTTGGAGTTGCGGAGCCCATAATACAAATGTACAGTGGCGTAGCGTGGCTGTATTCCAAGGCGTGCGGTATTAGCAGCGACTATACGTTTTGAACTGTTGTGTTATTGCAGAGACCAAGGTGTATATATTATAGGTAGAGACACTGGAAAATCGCGGGAATAGTTAACTATTTGCTAGGCTCCAACATGCTGTATATAACACTGAATGTTTTGTATCTATATTGGCTATCGTTTATTTGAAACATCGTTTCTCTCTTCAACAGGTCCAGCTAGAACTGTACAGCTTGGACACACAGCGTGTGTGATTCGCCACAAAACTGTTTACACGTGCCACGGTTAATATTCTATAGTTTATTGGAGACTATGCGAAACATTTTCGCGATTTTCCAGTGTCTCTAATTATAGGATAATTCGTACCTTGCCTCTTGTTTGCTACTGGCTGTGGAGTGTTCCTGGCCATACAAGTCAAATGGCTCCTCAGTCAACTCAGTGTTATGTACAGTCACTGCTGGTCACCGCACACCTTGGAACACTCCACAAGACGCCCCTGAAAATGTAACTAAATGCAGGCCCATCTCACAGTGTCAGCGAGCAGCTAACGAACAGCTGTTATCTGCTTGAAAATACAGATATTCTTGTAGGTTAGCCTACATGTTAGTGAACCCGCGAACTTTTCAGGTCTCTATCTAAATGACTCAGTATTCGCTAGCAATGGATTACATGCAACAAAATACTTCAGTTTGTGTAGGCAGAGTACTTGGCCTATTGTAACACGTGGTTGACGCAGCTGTTGAAACCATCCCGACGTGACACACTGTCCTCGTGGTTACAACGCACTTCACCGGAGCTCTGATTGTTCCTCAAACAACACTATTCCAGTGTGTTCTTATCACGGGCGTCGCGCTCAGATCACGTTGTCTAGCTGTCCTTATCTATTATTTGGCGAACTCGCCGAGTGTTTACATTGCTCGCGGCGTTTATTGTCAGCAAGCGAATGTCTCCTGGAAACCCTGTCTGCGAAAAGCGGAGAGACCGTTATCCCAAACAGTATCGCGTGCGATAAGCATTCTTAGGCTTCTGGCACAATTGACGGTTGCTATTTCGTTTTGAAGTTGTGGTTGGTGGGCGAAGCGTGGGTTGTCACAATACAAGGTTGAGGTAAGCTGAAATAATTTAAGTTGATAATACATTTCGGACCCGAATTTCAGTATTTTCCTTTTGTTTGAGGTAGAGAGAAATAACGTGATGCATAGTAATGTTTTAACGTTAACAGAAAAAATAAACTATCCGTTTACTGGATTTTTATTGGGTCATTGCAATTAAATGTTCAATATTTGGAAATTTACTTCAACATCAACAGCAACCACTAGAAATTGAAGTTAAAAAATGCTTTCGTGACCAACAGCAACCACGGAAAGACCATCTCTAACCACCAAAAGGCAGTTCGGCCATCCCGCATTTGGTAACCAGTCCTTCAATTGTCGCCAACACCAACAACAACCATCAGCTGTGCCAGAAGCCATACCTATACCATGTCTGTTCGACCCGAGGTGGATTTCGGCCACGATCTTCTATCGTTAGTGGGAATCGTGGTGGACGTTGCCGAAGACTGGCGTGTTTCTTGTGAGCATTTCTTCAACTATCACTACTGCGCACCATATCGTCTCCACCCTAAGATATCATGTCACGTTTAAGACTTACGGGGACTGGTAGTAAACTTGAAGATAGCTCTCCGTGCCACGTGTTCGAGCAGGCTAAGAGGCGTGGCTAAGGGCCGGGGGCGCGGTTCATCACAGTGACGTGTCTAGAGGAAGTCGCAGTGGTGGGGGTGCGAGCCATCTGCCTTGTCCTTCCCCTATCTCATTGTAAGCCAATCTCCCTGAGAGGAAGGGTCTTGCTGATATACGCGACGAGGCGGCTCTCGCCGTCCGTGTAGCGACCCGCGATGGC
>PNEQ01126590.1:0-13290 GCA_003012365.1 Medauroidea extradentata
GCATGGGGGTAGAGGATGGGGGCTTCAAATACCTTCGACAGATCAGTGTAATGCACAGCGGGGTTGCCTACGCTGAGTTTTCATTGCGCTCCCCTACGAAGACGGTACATTTCCGCCTACAGGTTTATAGTTAAAAAGTGCTTGTTTTGGCTCGTACTACCTGCCCTCAAGCGTTGTATCATGAATTAATATACACCCTATAGACAATGAGGCACGTGGTGATCTAGTATAAGTCAGCCTTACAGACAGCGGCCAATCACAGTCGCTGTAGTCCAATAGCACGCTAATTAGATATGTAACTGTATGTTATTATTGCTTGTATCAAAAGCCAAAGGATTCAACTACAGAGGTCAGGATGTATTTTTCCCTTTACCTTCAGAAGACTGAGCATCAATGTCCTAAAAATACAATTTTTGGCCATTTTCACAATGTTTTCTCTCTAATGACAAACGATAGGACTAAAGTATAAAGTATTGCCTACAGTTAATAGTTTTATGCGCTCTCCGGGAAAGAAACTCTATTCCCAGGAAAGTCACTTACTAACATATGCGTACATATATACGCGTAATCGTTAATTTTTCAGAAAACATCTCGCTAGAATCTCCTCTCAAAGAATTATTATCAGCACTCATATTAGATTCAAGTGCAGATTAGTTTTACATCACTGTTATGTTAAGATTTGGCGAGAGCATGCAGTTCTATTATTGGAGCACTAAGAATCAGCAGTAGTAGATGCGTGGCCCAGTGGCGGGCCAATGACTCATCAAAATACAAGCAGGACCGTCCACAGATGTAGGAGGTGCGTATGCATAGAGGTCAAGGACTAGGAAATGCACTGAGTCCATAAGATCTTATTTAATTTATATACATACGCATACATACACACATGGGATGTACTGAAACGGCCGTATAGAAAGCACACCACGTGAATTCTAGGCTAAATTGGAAACGAAAATGTTAGTAGAAAAATTTTGAACGACATCATTTTGCGTGCAAAATGTGGCAACACAACATGGAGTAAATGCCCTCTTGAACTTCTCAGGTATTTACCTTACTACTAGGCCTACTGCTCTGGCCATCACATTAAGGGCGCAGGTCCAAACCCCGAGCAGTTTAAACATGATTCCGCACTTACACCACATAACATACATAGAATAGAGCGCATGGAAAACTTACTCCACGCTGTGTTGCCACATTGTGCAGGTTAAGTAAAATACCGATGTACATCATTTTGACACTAATATTTTCTTCTCCAATTTAAACCAGTATTTGAGTGGTGTACTTATTCTACGACACTCAAAAGAAAAACAAAACAGTAGGGATGGCTTGGGGTGGAATGGGCCTCGGTAAACTTATTTGCATAGAAACCCGGAAATTCTGTCGACTACCCTGACGACATCATGATGTGTAGTATACAACCTGTCCCTACACGACTTTCAAACATTCACATTTTCACTGTCTCAACTCACGGAACCGCTGTTCTCCGATACAGGCAGTTTGGTAGAACGTGCACTTTTTGAGACTGTCGTATCAAGAATTAATTTTAAAAAAAACCGGACCTAGAGGATGAAATTGTGCAGCAACAGAGTGGTGTGAAGTGGAGAGAATCGGTGAGGTCTTAAAATAGCGTCTGGTACATAAATAAATGCTGGAAACGCCAAATGAAATATACACGTTTTTGGAAGTCAATATGGAAAACCTACAAAACAACAATCCCAGATAATGATATTTGCTAACTTTATGAGCGAACATTTACCCAAAATGATGCGCGTGTCAAGCGTAATCTCTTACGCCGCAATTCAATGTACTAGATTTCGGCGTCAGAGATTGTTCTACAGAAATACTGTCCGTTACTCAAGAAAAAAATTCTGTTCAGATAATTGGCAAAAACTATAGTCTAGGATTGCTGTGATTTTATTTTTGCGATTGGATTCGAGAAACCTACAATTTTATACTGATGCATTGAGTGCTTGATTATGTACCATGCCTCTTAAGAGCACTACCTATCTCGGAGCTCTGGTGGGAACAATGATGGACATATATGCTTGTTATATTTACTTAAGGGCGGTTCAGTATCATTGAAATCAACATACTTCGCCTGAATTTTTTGTTCATGTTGGTGTGGTCCACGTTGCTATAGAAGGTTTTGAATCTCTTTTTAATTCCCCTGAAAACAGTGAACAAATAAATATTCCTATTCCAAAAAATACTTTAAAACACGAGCACTTAATTTGTTTCCTCATTGCCATTCCAGTAGCAATATGTTCCTCTTCTCAGTGAAGAAAATGGAATTTCGTTGTAAAGCGATATAGTGAAAGGTGACCGAGTCCTACCTTATATAAGGGTCAGCGGTGGGCGTAATGGCTAGAACACTCGCCTCCCACTAAGGCGATCCGGGTTCGAGTCCTGGCGGCGTCGGTCTCCGGATATTGGCATGTGGAAATACACTGGTCGGCGGCTTTTCTCGGGGATCTTCCGTTCCCCCGACTCTACATTCCGGCGCTGCTCCATACGCTCATCGTCACCCATCACCAGATATTTAGTGCTGACTAAAATATCTTCACCTTTATAATTTAACATTGCAAGTATCCGGATGAAGCTCTGCACATTTTTGGTGGCAAGAGAGGACGGCGAATTTAACGTCGGGATATTGAGTACTCATGAGGATGGTATGAGAATAGTACGAAGCAACTGGATGAAACTCTGCACATTTTTGGTGACAAGAGAGGATGGCGAATTTAACGTCGGGATCTTGAGAACTCATGAGGATGGTATGAGAATAGTACGAAGCAACTGTAGAGTAGAATACAAGAGCGGATAATACGGGTGATCCCCAAGAAAACCTGCTGGCGGCCGACAGCAACGTCTGCAACTAACCGAATCTGGATCACCACGTCGGTAGGTGAGTGGCCTGACCACTGACCGCTGCAGCCAAGTATTCCGACGGTTGCGAAAAAGGGCATAAACGATCAGATCGTTCGTAACTGTAGCTAAATTGATAATGACTCATGTTAATGGCATGGTCGGAAATTTTAGGCACGCACCATCGGGAGTAATCTCACGAAATGTCCAAACTGCAATTTATCTAATGTTCGCTGGTCGTGACCCGAACACACGCCAACTCACAGACGCCTTATTTAGAGAGACTGGTCATACTTGGGCAAGTATAGTGTGGACGAAACTGATCTGAGCAGGCGTGCAGTTCTGCCCATACTCCCTCCCCCTCCCCCAACCAGGTCGAATACCTTATAGGCCAACCATCTCTTCGGTAAACGCAATGCCATGGTATATTTTAGGAGACGTAAAACGAATGTGTGTCTATTGAAGGGCAGAATGCACCGATGAAGAAATCAGTAAAGATCAGCAAAATATTTTGTTTTAAGAAAATAATTAAAGCAGTAATTTTTTAACGTCTTTTTATCACAAACATTAACTACAGTTCACCAACTAAGTATTTAAAGTGCGAGACAAAATACCGTTAAACGGGTTTGACTTGGTATGCTATGACGCTCTGAGCCTATACGTGTGTATATATATATATATATATATATATATATATATATATATATATATATATATAAGACATATAGAAAACAGAAATTGTTGTAAAATTATTTCCCAAATCACCTCACGTGTCTCAAGTTACCCATTATTCGGTAGCCAGAACATTCATGGGATCACATATATGTAGGCCTAATAGTGTTGTATTTTTGTCGCATATGCTTCATACAATCGATTTTCCTGAGTGTGCAAATCAATTTTACTATCATGAAAATTTTCATTCGGGCTGTGTTGTCTTAGTTACAGGACAACGACTAGACTTCCTCAGTATAAACGTGTACCTGAAGATAAGAACCTGTATCAATTCCCGAAACGTCGCACCTGTGTCGAAGTAAGACTGCAACGTTAGTCTGTTATCTTTGTTGTGTCGTCTGTGTTTACATCCACTGTAGTCTCCATTTACGTTGATCTTCCATTCTGACCAATTTTCACACAACTGGTCTTCTTCTTTTATTGATTTACTTCTGATTTGGTGAAGTATTTCTGGACACACCGACTATATAACTTTTGGGCTTTCTGTGTTTGTTATACAGGTTGTTCAAATAATGCGAAATGACTCCTTGTAAAAAAAATTAAGATGAAGTTGTAAATTGCAAGTTTTTGGTTGCCGTGAGAAATTCGCGATTGAAAACCGACATTGAAAAATAACATTTGTTAAAATAACCGAAAGTAAGGAGAAATAAATAATGACATTCCGTGTGAGTTGTAAGAATAACGTCTGCGTCTTAGAAAAAATGGCTTTGAATGTCTTTAACCTCCATTACAAAAATAGGGTTGCTTGAAGTTCCTGTGTATCGTGTGTTGTCTGTCTGTAAGACTCCGCATTCTACGTCCATTTTCTCGAGTACAGTTCACTTAAGGCTGTTGCGACAAGGCGAGCTTTCCTGTGTATTTGACCCTCCTGTTACAAACTGCGTCATTCAATAGCCAATAAAGGCAAGGTAAAAAAATTATATGCCAAAAAAAGACTTGATTAACCCCGTTATCTAATGAGGGTAAAAGGAATTCGAAACAATTTTTTCACGTGTTTCAGATCTGGTTATTATTAAACTTCACACGGAAACTCGGTAGTTATTCCTCCTTACTTTTGGATATTGCAAGGAAAGTTGATTTTCAGTGGTCAGATAGGAAAGGTAAAGATAACCAAATCAGAAGTCACATAACTAATCTTAGCAGTATATATGGTTGCTGAGATAAGTGTGCGGTGCTAGCCCTGTCGACCTTAGGGACGAGTTCGGCAAAGACAATTTTCGTCGCTTGTTACGCTGATGTCATTAAAGTGTCATATGTATGATAGCTCTTATGTCTGAACTGAGACTGAATAATAAAAGAAGAAGTGCGGAAATATGGATTTTGTATGATCCTTACGATCCTGTGTATAAAAACGTTTTGAAGAAAGCCAAAATATGGAACGAGATACGAATGAAAATTAATTTATTGAATTTAGGTTGTCAGCAAACATTTAGATAATAATTTGAAGTGATAATTTAGAAAAAAATAGGTACATACACATATTTGATAAAAATAGTTAACCTAGATACCGTTCGTATAATGTTACAAGAGGAACTGCCTATAAAGTAAGTAGAGAGTTTAGTTTTGGCTGACGTAAACAATATCTTTTACTCACAAAAAGCACTGAAATAATCATGAAAATGCTGTCGAGATTTCTACGGCGTTTTCTATACGATTATTTCGTGCTTGAAACAATAAATCACATGACTATTGCTTCATCTGGCTGTGTAAACACTGCGTTAAACCAGAAGAACTGTTGCGTATTGTTATGAACCATGTGACCCTTGTTCTAACACAGCGCTCAGTAACCAGGCCACCCGGCCAGGAATTCCATAATATTAAACATAAGTTGCTGCAAACTACAAGGCAGAACTCCCCACTCCAACAATGATACGAGTTGCCACACAGGGCGCGATAAAGGGGCGTGTCACGCTACCTACGAGGTCTATCTGCCCCATATCGTCGCCAGGACCACTTCACTACCAAGATGCACCACGACGTCCAGATATACGACGTGCCGATCGCCGTGGACGTTTCCTTACATCAGCCTCGGCATCATTAACAAGGTGGGACTGTCATCGTCGTAACTAAATTAAGTGGCTCTTAAGTAATCACAAATGTCTCTAACTATCCTTGCCTCCCTCCGTAAAGAACATCGTAAAAGTAATGTAATAATTTGTATATATCGTAAATTAAAGCCGTACCTAATATTAAGACTGAAAATCTCACTTATATTGTCAGAACCTTCATTTCACAAGTTATAAAATACTGTACGTTTTACGTAAATACTATACCAATTACCAAACGGTTAAAAGGAGTATTTTTTCGTAAACGTAACAGTGTGTAATCGTGCAAATAGCATTCAGCTTGCACATTGATCACAGCAGCTGCAACATTTGTCTCTAGACACGCCACTTGTGCGTTAATATTCCGAACACGTTTTCTCCTGAGCTGCCATTCTGGCTATTGTAGGACATTGGTTGAATAGTTTATTTTGGCGGTCATCAATGGAAGCAAAATTGGGAAAAGTGTGCATTAAATCTGTACGTATTCCGAAACCTTCGTCACCAATAAGTACATGAGAGAGAGCGAGAGAATGAGAGAGAGAGAGAGAGAGAGAGAGATCTTATGCAGATATTGACAAAGCGTTAATAATTAAAATTATTTAAAAAAAACAACCTTCCAATTGCTTTATATTTACCCACAGTAAGTAACATACAATTATAACGTGTACTTCATACTGTCTTTACTGCTTTCACGACAATATGATTTGTTTTGTACAAACCATTCTTTATACGAATTCCAAGCCTTTCTCATGAATATATTGGCCTCCTCCAGTTCATTGTCTACTTCGTGAAATTGTCTTACAATATAAGAAAAAAGATTTCAAGGCATTCTAAAGTAAATATGAAATATATTTTTAAATTACAGCAGTTCTTCCCCCTCCCCCTTATTTGCTAGCGCGTATATATTTATTTTAAATATGTTTTTTTACTAGTTCGAAAATCGCAAGCATTTCCGCTTTATCAGACATGTCCATGATTTGACAGACTGCACTTAACATTGCTATTCTTGCACTGGCATGTCAATAGTCCGCAGTGTGCTACCGGCCGGCACGTGTGCGACGTCTCTGATAGCAGCCTGATTCCATACATCGTTACGTCCTGGCCGCTGTTGTAACCATATTATATTCGCAAATAGTTTGCGGGCTTGTTACGAGAACTCCTGTGAATATCAGCCGCAGTATTTCATTTATTTATATGGTCACTCTTGCATATCCTCAAATAGAATACCCTGATTGAGGTACACGGGGGAATGGGGGAAGGAGTCGGCCAGGACCTGTATTGACGAACCACCTCACACTAGCCAGGAGTGATTTCGGGAAACCCTGGAGAACCGAAACCAAGATGGCAGGAGACGGGGATCGAATCTGGGTCCTCCCGAATGCGAGGCGAGTGTTTTACCGCTGCCCCACCACGCAGTGCAGCGTGCTAGCGTATACGTAACGTTATCATAACATTTACCTTAACATCAGGCTTACGCTATCTTGCAGCTATTTTGATATGACAGGAAGTGTGCCAGCGTTGCTTGGCTTAAATCCAGAGACGTCAACTACTCGTAATATACTTCTGGTATTTACTAATAGACGTTAGTTCGGTGATCAATGTGCAGAAATAGACGCCGGTACCACAAAATTCGTACACACGGAAATATTACTTCTTTACGGTGAAAGAAGATTTCGAGGTTCGTTATTTCATCCGCTCGAGGCAGTACTAGAGGTAAGTCATATGGGCGAGACTGCTGCGCGTCTCAAGATTAATACCGCCTTTATAAACAGTGCAATCAGTTGGCGCACAGTATTTTCGTTGTGGGTTTTCTTTACCTATTGTACTTATAACTAAGTCTTACCACTTAGCTCGGTGAAGCCGACCCCCGTAGCTCAGTTGGTTGAGCGGCTGACTTTGGTACGACGGGTTCTAGGTTCGATTCCCAGGTCTGTCTGGGTGTAAATTTGTGGTCGTCCAAGTGGTCTCAAAAATTATGTCTATAAAAATTGTCTCGCGAAAGATGCTCTGGTTACTCAAACAAGTCACATTAACCGGGGGAAATGTGTGGTGCAACGACGAGGCGGGAGCCTTGCCACTGTATCAAGCATTTTAACTAAAAAAAAAAAAAGTTGGTTGAGTAGCCGACTTCGGTGCGAGGGGTTCTGGGTTCGATTGCCCGGTCTGGCTGGGTGTGAATTTGTATTCGTCCAAACGGTCTCAAATATCGTCTCTATGTAGTTGTCTCACAAAAGTCACTCGGGGTTACTCAAATAAGTCACATAAAAGGGGGGATGTTTGGTGCAGTGGTGATGTGGAAGCTACCTCCTCGCCACTGCAAAAATATTTTTAATAAAAAAAAAGTGGTTAGAGCTCCTGACTGGTGGGCCAAGGGTCCCGGGTTCGAAACCCGACCGGGAGGTCAGTATTTACAGTTGCCTCACAGGGTTCAGGACTCTGATGTGTTGTCCCCTTATACCTATACAATAGAAGGCAGTGGCCAACCACTGCAGAATCACATCGCATAGTCGGCCTCTAAAGACGACGTGTTTTACATTATCCGGCGACCTCCTTGGTTCTACACATGCCTTAGGGCAGAACTCCTATAATCATCATCACTTAGAACTGAAGACCCTATAGTTTAATTTGCGGAAAGTAGGATGTGAAGTCAACTGTTTCAGAAATCAGTTTGGAATTTTTCTACCTACAGCTGTATGTGAAAGCTGTTTTAGTTCCCACAAGAATCTGGAAACATGTTTTATAACAGGTGTGCTGTATTTTAGAAACTAGAGGCATAGCTTGGAGTGTTTTCTGTAAATACATCAATACTCTATATTGATAGTAGATAGGCTTAAGACGTTACAGACGTGATACGCTACATTGCCCTCTGATGTCCCAAGCACATCGCCACATGCACTTACTGACACGCTGCAGTTACAGTACGAAATGTCATCAACGTTCCTGGCACCTTGCTCTGCTGTCTGGGGTTGTGGTTGCACTTCTGTGTCCTCACTATTCCCTACAACTTCCTACTTCCCCCGGGTCCTAGACACTGGATGGGGATAAACATAACGCTTATTTCATTTACGATTTGTTATTTTTTCATTCTACGGTCCAGTACTCAGTGGCGGATTGTGGATTGTTGTCAGGTAGGGCTGCAGTTGCCAAGAGCTGTACAGGGCTGTGCGCTGGTTGACTCTACAGCCACTGACACGCTGATGTGCAGGTGCCCTTTACTACTGAGTGGTCACAGCACATCTAGTAGCCAGCAAATATTATATAGTCGTTGGTCTACGGCGCGTTCATCAAGAATGTACAGTTCCGACTATCTGCAGCCCCACCTGGCAACAACACACGAGCCGCCACTGCCAGTACTGAAATAACAATAACTAATACTTATATGTATTGCGAGAAATATAAACATACTGACCGTTCTGTTAGAATGTATTGTTCCGCGATTATAAATTAAAATACAAGAAAAGATCACACTTAAGAAATATTTAGCCAATAAACTATTTATTTTTCGGCGTCATGTTGCTGGTATTGCACTGTCCAACTTGAGTAATAACGGTTGACAAGTTACAAGAAAATAATGTGTGAAATAGTTTTGTTTGTTTTTATTCTGAACGGTTATACACTATGCACGAAAACGTATAAAATGTTAAGTGAAATTAGTTGCAAGTAACAATGAATGAACTTGTTTCTCGTATTCGTTAGCCTACCTTGCGAACTGTATTTTGAATTGTGTGTGCGTGTGTGTATGCGTAAGTACATGTGATCACGGTAACCCCAACCTTTCAAGCATAAATATTTGTGTTTTGACATTGGTAAATTAGCACTGGGCAAAAAAAATAAGCGTTTCGTTTTATAGCCTTGAGTAAGGTTAATTCTACTACAGGCTAGAATGTTTTCTTATGTGTGAATTTAGCACAGAGAAAATTTCTGCCACTTGCGGCCCTTCTATCGCTAAAGTGCATAATAAAACATGAAACCGTAGTAAAGGTAAATTAAACTCAGAGATAGGAGAAAAGTAGAGATGGGGCATTAGCAGTCGATACTGAGGCCAAGCCACGGTCGTAGAAGAACAGGTCTGGACACTCGCCTGTAAACTTGACCCCCTTGTTGTTTGGCTGCAGTTCACCAAGTTACCGACAATGATCTACGTCTTCGGCGCTGCAGTTAGGGCGGTTGGGCTCAAACTCCGCCCACTTACCTCCCACTAAGATAAACCATTTATGAAAATGTATTTTTTTTATCAACTTTTGAAATACTTCCTTCGCTCACAATTTTAAAGCATGGCTCCAGTGATCTTTATTTTCTTTATAATGTTAACAACGGTAAAGTGGGCGGAGTTTGAGTCCGACCGCTCGGATTACAGCGCCAAAAATTTCAACATTCTCTGTAACTTGACGAACTACAGCCAAACAACAAGGGGGTCAAGTTTCCAGGCGAGTGTCCAGACATGTTCTTCTACGACCGTGGTCACAGCAAACCACCTACCTCCATGTCATTTAACTTTAAGAGTGTGTGGTAGATAAATAAGTACTGAAATCATCAACTAATTTCTACGCTTTTTTCGAAACCAATATGGGTAAAATCTCAATGACAATCCTAGATAATGGTATTTGCCAACTTTATTAGTAAATATTTATCCAGAATTACTAATTCGTTACGCGTGATCTTGTGCGCCGCAGTTAATTGCACGAGGTTCCTCAGAAGATCGTAACACTGGAAACAATTTAGTTTAAAACGTTGGCTAAAACTACTGTCTATGATTGTTATTGTTTACTTTTCGCAAATTGGCTTCAAGAAATCTGCTGTTATAGGTTAATGCTTTTAGCGTTGCATTATGTACCACGCCCACTTAAAGAGAAGAAACAAGCCAATTTTGGCATTCAAATTATCAACTTTGTGAGATTTAAATTCTCGAAAGCTCTTTGCTTGGTTAATTTACACCTCTTACCGATGGCAGCGCTCAAGCAGCAGAAATGTTTCCTTGCCAAACTTATAACATTGGCCTTTTCAACGTGTAGAATAATTAACCTTATCTTGAGTGTCTTCTCCGTGATGCTGGTTGATGCCTGCATAATAAACCTAGCGAAGCATGAGGCGAGCGTTAGTGGAGGCGGGAGAGAGGTAAAATGCCCGCTCCCCCACGAACCAGGTCCCTACCACGAACACGTGCACGAATGTAAGAGGAGAAATAAGAGATGTGTTGTGTCTGGGAGGGGATATGTTAGTGCTGGAGGCGTGCGTGAGGCAACAACATATGTGGTGACGTAAACACCCGGGGCGACACGCACAGTGGGTTCTTGCGACATGCGTGACCGCTCACACCTCGCCCATCTCGCACAACGTTTATACCGGAGAGATTACTTTGCGAAACACCTCGCTCTGCCTTCGCGAACTGTGCGAGTTGCCCTTGAGGACTCTCGCTAAGCGATTCTTTGTAAAAAAAAATGAATATAGTGAACATTTTGTGTCTAAATTTAAGAGTGCGTGGTACATAATTCATCTTTAAAATCATCAGTTCAGAATTGTACGTTTCTCGAAGGCAATTTGCAAAAATTAAAAATCATCAACCCCAGACAATAGTTTTTGCCAGCTTCTTGCGTAAATTTTTTCTCGAGCAACGTATATCTGAAGAACAATCTCTGACGCATAAATCTCGTACATTTAATTGCGGCGCAAGAGACCACGCTTAATTACTGCATTATTCTGGATAAATGTTTGCTCATAAAGTCGGCAAATATCATTATCAAGGATTGTTGGTTTGGGAGTTTTTCTATATTGACTTTCAAATAGTGTAGATCTCAATTGTAGAACTCAGTACTTATTTATCTAGAACGCCCTCTTAATGCTAACGAACAAACAAGACTTACAAAATAGAATTTTAAAACGGCATTCTCCAAAATTGTGGGGAAACTGAATGCCTTGAATGGACAATACTCTGAGCAACACACTTCCAATCCATAGCAAATTCTGGCAAATACCTTCCACATTTATGAAAGTAACAGAGTTGACTATCTTCTGCTTGGTTAATACTTTTGTAGCGTTTGGAAATTTGAACATTTCAACAAGTTAGCTATGCGACTTATGTATGTAATAAAAATGTTCCTCTTGTTGCAAGTGTCTAGCACCTATCATTTTAGGCGCAGCGATACAGAACCTGTAACATAGGAAATACTGCGTAAATGTACGGTTTGTTGTTCTTAGTGTACAGGCGACGGTGCACATTCACTGTAAACAACGTGTACAAATCGTTAATCAGCTCCCCCCCCCCCTAAATTCTTGAGTGCATTTTGAACGAAAAGAATAGGTCCCAGACAGTTGCAACAAAAGGATCATGTTTGTTACGTAAGCCACGTTACTCAATAAACCTTACTGAAATGTTCGAACTTCCTAATAATACTTATTCATTGCCTGCTGCTACAATGAATGGCCAGTTGTACACTGACAACGTGTCGCGGGAGCCAGAGAGTATTCTCGTGGGTCTTGTTCAGATAATTCAAGGACGAGTCCGATAAATGTTGGACTGATCGCGAATGTATCTCGCGCGTACAACAGCTGGAAATCCTAATTCTGTTCAAGTCAATTCACGTAATGCCCGAGTATTCAGACATCAGGCTAAAACTCCTCATTTCTGTATTCTTTAAAAAAAAACTGTACTTTTATGATTAGAAGACTCAAACAACATAAAGCAATGTTCAGAGTATTGTCCTTCCAAGTCATTAAGTTTCCTATATTTTGGGAAAATCCCGTTACAAAATTCGATTTTCCAATACTTATTTCTTCGTCAATGTTAAGTTTGGACACAAAGTCATTATATGCCCTGCTTATTTTCTGCATGTATTTTTTTCTACAAGGAATCACCTGTCCAAGTTTTGATGTTGTCCGGAAACATGCTGTATACGCCGTGAAAACGTTTTTGTAAACATTTCAAAGAAGTTCTAACATAAAGTTTTCCAAAGTTTTCTTTGCAAAAAAAACTTTGGAAAACTTCGTAGTGTACAAAAATAACAGATTTGTCCGAAACTATATACCTAGTCATACACAAATCACATCCTTTGGTACACTTTGATATCTGCAGGATTAAAGCGAATATGAATATTACTTATACCGTAAAAAAAAAAGTTGAGTTACTGAACAGTACACTGACTAAATATACCCTAATAAACAATAACTGGTATATAAATAACTGTGGTCTCGGGGTAATTTGCGCGGTCTTTAAACGTAAAGCTCCAGGTTCGAGTCTTGGTGCGGTAATAACATTTTATCTCTCAATATAATACACATAAAAACTATTTGACTGGAATTTATTTAATAAATTCTTCTCATTTACATAATCAAAATAAAATGTACATTTCGAATTTCATTTTTTCTTATTGTAAGCACACATACCAAGTATATACGTTGTAATTTTACAGACGTATACTTTGAGTTTTTTTTACAAGATCCTGCAACATGTTTAGAAAGGAAACATGTTTTCTTATGGGATAGTTTGGCACAGGGAAAAATCCTGCCGTAGTCACTCTTCTGTCGCTAGGGAATTGAGAAATTCGTGAGTTCAATGACCTGCATGTTAGACTCAACTATCCTATACATACTCAAGCCCCGACTATTAGAGACATGAACTTTTCGCGAAAAGAATTTTGCCTCACTTTGTTCCAGG